>PVIU01004990.1:0-119341 GCA_004026605.1 Ondatra zibethicus
CCCTGGGCAGTGGAGGAGAGGGTGCCTGGACTGGCCTTGTCCCGTAGTCAGACTGATGACAATCGTGAATATCACCATAGAAATTTTGTCTGGCGACAGATGGAGATAGAGACAGAGACCCACATGGGAGCAATGGAATGAACTCCCAAGGTCCAATTGAAGAACAGAAGGAGGGAGACTATGACCAAGGAAGTCAGGACCACGAGGGGTTGATCCACCCACTGAGACAGTGTGCCTGAACTAATGGGAGCTCACCAAAGCCAGCTGGAATGGGACTGAATGAGCATGGGATCAAACTGGACCCTCTGAATGCAGCTGACAATTGGGGTAGACTGAGAAGCCAATGATAATGGCACTGGGATTTGTCTTTATGGCATGTACTGGCTTTTTGGGATCGTATTCTATTTGGATGCACACCTTCCTAAACCTGGAAGGAGGGGGAGGGCCTTGGAATTCCCACAGGGAAGGGCAACGGGCCCTCTCTTAGGACTGGAGGGGGAGGAGGGTGAGTGGGGGAGCCGGAGGGAAGTGGGAGGAGGGGAGGAAGTGGAAATTTTGATTCCTAGTATTAATAAAGTAATAAAAAATAAATAAATAAAATGCACTTTGACGTTTAAAAAAAAGAATTCTCTGTTTAGATTTGCACCCCATTTTTTCACTGGATTATTTGGTTTTCTTATGTCTAGTTTCTTGAGTTCCTTAAATATTTTGGAAATCAGTCCTCTGCCAGATACGGGATTGGTGAAGATCTTTTTCCATTCTGTTGGCTGTTGTTTTGTCCTTTTGATTGTTTCCTCTGCCTTACAGAAACTTTTCAGTTTCATGTGGCCCCATTTATTGTTGATATTAGTGCCTGTCTTATTGGTGTTCTGTTCATGAGGTTGTCTCCTGTGCCAATTGCATTCAAGGATATTTCTCACTTTCTCCTTTATCAGGTTCAATGCATCTGGGCTTATATTAAGGTCTTTAATACTTGAGGGGATTTTCGTTTTATTTTTTTGTTTGTTTGGTTTTTTATTTGTTTGTTTGTTTGGTTGGTTGGTTTTTTGGGGTTTTTTGTTTTGTTTTGTTTTTCTTTTTGGTTTTCAAGACAGGGTTTCTCTGTAGTTTTGGAGCCTGTCCTGGAACTAGTACTTGTAGGCCAGGCTGGCCTCGAACTCACAGAGATCTGCCTATCTCTGCCTCCCAAGTGCTGGGATTAAAGCTATGCACCACCACAGCCCGGCTTAGACTAGAGTTTTGTGCAGGGTGATAGATATGAATCTATTTGCCTTCTTCCACATGGTGACATCCATTTATACCAGCATCATTTGCTGAAAATGCTTTCTTTTCTCCATTGTATAATTTTAACTTCTTTGTCCAAAATCGGCTGTCCATAGGTGTGTGGATTTACATCTGCATCTTTGATTTCATTCCATTGATCCACCTGTCTGTTTTTATGTCAATACCATGTGATTTTTATTACTATTGCTCTATACAGGTAGAAATCAGGGATGGTGACACCTCCAGAAGTTCTTTTCTTGAACAGGATTGTTTTAGCTATCTTGGGTCTTTTGCTTTTCCATATAAAGTTGAATATTGATCATTCAAGGTCTGCAAAAAACTGTGTTGGAATTTTAACGGGGATTGTGTTGAGTCTGTAGATTGCTTTTGGTAAGATGGTCATTTTTACTAAGTTGATTCTACCAAGCTATGAGCAAGGGAGATCTTTCCATCTTCTGATATCTTCTCTAATTTCTTTCTTCAAAGTCTTTAAGTTCTTATCTTATAAGCCTTTCAATTGCTTGGGAAAGTTACCCCAAGATGTTTTGTATTATTTGTTGCTATTGTGAAGGATTTTTTTTTACCCTGATTTCTTTTTCAGACTGCTTGTCATTTATATATAGGAGGAATACTGATTTTTTTTTTTAGTTAATCTTGTTAACTAGCCACTTTACTAAAGATGTCTATCAGCTGTAGGAGTGCCTTGGTAGAATTTTTGCAGACACTTATGTATATATCATATCATCTGCAAATAACAATACTTTGACTCCTTCCTTTCCAATTTTTATCCCTTTGATCTCTTTCAGTTGTCCTATTGCTTCAGCTAGAAGTTCAAGTATTATATTGAATAGATATGGAGAGAATGGAAAGTCTTGTCTTGTTCTTGATTTTAGAGGAATTGCGTGAGTTTTTTGCCATTTAACATGATGTTGGCTACAGGCTTGCTGTAAATTGTCTTTATTATGTTTAGGCATGGACCTTGAATCCCTAATGTCTCCAATACTTTTATCCTGAAGAGGTGCTGGATTTTTTTCCAAAGGCTTTTTCATCATCTAATGAGATGATCATGTAGGTTTTGCTTTTTTCAGTTTGTTTATATGGCAAATTATATTGACTGATATTCATATGCTGAACCATCCCTGCATCTCAAGGATGAAGCCTACCTAATCACAGTGGATGATCTTTTTTATGTGTTCTTGGATTCAATTTACAAATATTTTATTGAGTATTTTTGAATCTACTCATAACATTGATTTTCAAATACCTATTTGAAAAGACACTAATCTTTAAACCTAAATAGTAGTAGCCTCATGATGATACATGGTTAAGTGACAAGAGAAGAACAACCCTCTCATCAGTTCCTCACTGCTGCTCTGGAATGTGCCCACAACAACCCAGAATTACTGTCTTAGAGTTCTGTAACTCCGAAGTTCAAAAGGAGTCTTCCTGGATTAGAATCAAAACCTGCATAGAGTTACATTCTTTCTGCAGGCTTGGAGGACAGTCCATCAATATATCTCTCTATCTCTTAGAGGCTGCCCTCATCCTTCATTCATGGCCTGCTTCCATCTTCCTGGGCCATTCTAATGCTATTTCTGCCTCTCTCTTCTACATGTGAAGGACCAGACTCAGATAATCCAGGAAATTCTCTTAACACAAGATCCTTTAACTCAAGCAAACTTGCAAAGTCTCTTTAGCTAAGCATGATAACAAGCAAGTTCCCCTGTTCCAGAGACTTCCTTGCCCTGAACTCCATAATCTGAAAAGGTTTATTGAAAAGGAAAGAAAGAAACAGAGGAAGGAAGGAAGGAAGGAAGGAAGGAAGGAAGGAAGGAAGGAAGGAAGGAAGGGGAAGGGAAGGGAGGGGAGGGGAAGGGAAGGGAAGGGAGGGGAGAGAGGGGAAGGAAGGGAAGGGGAGAGAAGGGAAGGGAAGGGAAGGGAAGGAAGAAAGGATAGCCCTGGTCTTAAATCTTAGAGAGTTCACCTAGACATCATTGACATCAAGAAGAATATAGTAATCACCCTTATCCTAGGAGAATATTTTCCAGGACCTGGAAGTATAACATCCTTTTTCCTATGTATATATACCTTGATAAAATTAACTTATGAATCACGCACAATAATAAATTAACAGTAAAAATAGCACAATTATAATATGGAACAATAAGCATAATGTGGATGAGGTGTCCTGTCCTACTTAGACCACTAATTCAGTGTAGCCTCGAGTTACCTGGGAGGAGAGCCTCACTGAGGAACTGCCTGGGTCAGACTGTCTTGCGGGCATGTCTTTGGAGGACGGTATTAGTAATTGATCCTTAGGCAGGTGATCCCGGATTGTAGAAGAAAGATAACTAAACATTAGCCAGTGAGAGAAGAAGTCAGAGTGAGCCAGAAGGCAGTGCTCCTCCATGTGCCCCACTTCAGGTCCCCGCTTGAGTTCCTGCCCTTGCATCGCTCAGTGAGAGACTGCGATCTGAAAGTATCCTCCCCTACGCTGCTTTTGATCAGAGTGCTCTGTTACATCCATGCAATGAAACCAGGACATGTCCTTTCTGCCTATCTGAACCTCTCTCTCCCATCACATAACGCTCAACTTTCTCTGAGACCATGAGTGCCTAAGTCTTGACCGGAAATGAAGCAGTGACTTAAGCAGATACATGGTACTGAGCTGCTATATAGGGTTAATACAACCCCAGAATTATAATACTGTGACAGTCAGTCCTATAACTGAATGGAGAGTGACTAATGGGTGGATAGAATGAACAGTGGGAATTTGATCAACTGAAGGATGCTGTGTCTCAGATGGATTCGGGTGGGGTGACATAACTTTATCATATTGCTCAGAATGGCTTGCAATGTCATACTTAGTTACTGCTTGTTTCTGGTTATTTTCAGGTCGTATTTTTGGCTTACCATGTGCTGCTAAAGCCAAGAAAAGCACAGATATGGATAAGGCTGTGTTCTTGTATAAAGACAAGAAACAAAGAAAGATTGTTACACAGCGACACAGGCTTGGAGCCACACCCACTGCATCCACGGTATGCTGGCCGGCATGACAAATTTACCTAAGCTAACTGCAGTTTCAAGTTATTCATTTTTTCATCACCAAAATGAAAGCATCAGGTCACATGGTATCTCTGAATTCTCATTCCAACCTCCCCGGGAGCCACTCCATTCAAATTGAATTTCATAAAACTGAGGATTAAATAAAACTTAGAATTTCAGAAAGTGACTAGATTCATTATTTCCTTCGCAAGTTGAGGAAGCAGAGCACTAAATAGCCCCAGGAGGAGGAGAGCCCCTTCAGTGGTCCAGGCAGCTCTGGGGATGCAGTTCTGAAGATGATCACTTATGCTGGGATGGGCTTTTCAGTGATGCACCTGTCTTTGAGTCACCCACGCTCCCGCAAGCCATCCCTCTCCTATTCTCTGAGAAGAACGTCCAAGCTAGAATCGGATAAAAGAGTTTCCCCTGTGTCCCTGTCTGGGACTAATAACCAGATATCTCCGCTATGAAAAGTCAGAGGCCAAGTCCATTGAGCATTACACTGAGCGGTCTTTCAGCGGGTGAGCTTTAGCTCTCTAAAGAGTAATCCATTAAGTTCAAGCAATTTCAAGCCAGCAGGGAGTGCATGGCAGACTCTGGGTGTGGAATGGGTGGCATGTGCCTTGTGTTTAGGTTAATCTAATTAATTTGTCTTCTTTAAGAGCCACACGTGTTTCACTCAAGCCTATCCATTTCAAACAGGTTTCTCTCTTCTCACCCCCGCTTCTTACTTCATGAATTTTGTTTTGTCTTCGTTAACACTTCTCACATGATTCACCTCCTCCCCACATGTGCTTCCAAGTTGTCTTTTCAAAATAAAGAAAACAGAAAGATATTAACAGTGGGCGTGTGTGATTTGTGTGTGTTGATAGTATGTCTTTTGAAGCTTACTGTTCAGCTCTCTGAATACTGGCCATTTCTTCACGTGAATTTCTTCTCCTGCCAGCATCGACTTCCACAAAACAAATGGACCTCATGATCTAAATTGAGAGTCAATCCCCAGAAGAGTGGAACCTGTAGATCTTCTCTCAGTGGCATTCCTTATTAAAAAAAAAAGAAAAGAAAAGAAAGAAAAAGAAAATCCTCTTCTGCACTGCTATTAGAAGTCAGTCGTCTGCCCTTGCAGAAGAGGCATAAGTAAAAAACCGTCATGAATATCCTACCAGGTGCAAATCCTGAGTAAGAGGACTAAACAAGTCTGAACTTCAGAAAGAGTGGGAGAGAGCTGACCCAGGGAGACTCTGCTAATTCTCTCTAGTGTCTTCCTTACTGATGTCCCTTTTCTCTAGACAGTATCCTAGGTGGGTCTTTATGCCTTCCCTCACTATGGAGACCTCTACATACAAGCTTTCCTACAGTCCATCTCACGTCCTACCCGTCACCCTGACCCAAGGCTTCTATTAGTCTTTATTGTGTGTGACATAAAATTCAGAGGCTGCCACAGTGCGGACTATGGTTCTTTTTCAGTGCTAATATACTTCTAAATTCTATTTTAATCACGTTTACTTATTTATTTGTGTGTGGTGTTGTTCTTGCACCATGTCTGAGGACAGCGTGTGAGAATTGGTTCTCTCCTTCAAACTGAGGTAATCAGGCTTGGGAATGAATGCCTTTACCCACTAAGCCATCTTGGTGACTCTTAGTGAACATTTAAATGGCGCTCGCCCGTGACAAGCCTGGCTATACATAGTCTCTTGAGCTTCACACACACACTCCTTTCTACATCTTCCCTCCAATTTTCCTTGCCAAGTAAGTCTAGATGCTCCATCTCTATCCAGTCCTACCAGCTCGTTCTAGGAATCGTTTATTTCCCCACTTTGATAAATTGATGCTACCTGGAAATGAGACATGGGGCTTATACTCTGTGTTTGTCACAGAGATAATCCTCGGGTTTCTTTTTAGTTTAATGTAAGTTGGTCTTCTGAGGTAGCTGTCTTTTTGCTCCAGGTATACCCAAGTCTCTCTGAAAGAGGAAGGGTATCCTGACCTCACAGAGCTCTGTGTTCCCAAACCACAGTACGGCCTCCCTCCCAGGCACTCCTCAGATGAGGTCTGGCATGCTTCTGGTGACCACCGTTCAGTTTGGGATCTAACGTCTCATCCATATAAGGCATGTCTTACACAAGGAAAATATGGATGTGGATATTTTGTAGTTTAAAAACAGGGTGCAACCAAGTTCAAAGCCATATTTTTTAAGTTTCATCCTGAGCTCGGAAATGATCCCATATCGGGGATTAACAGGGGATTCTAATAAACAGTCGTTTACACTACTCAAAATACAGCTGTGCATATTAAATATTGTCATGAAGTATGAATTTAAGTATTGATGATGTCTTAAGCATCCTCTAAATAAGCCCCTTGAAGCTGAGGTCAATCTTGTCCTTAACGGCACGAAAGCCTAGCTCACGTCAGAGGTATCAACACACCGTGCCTCGCAACTGGCCGCACTGCGCGTTATTTTTAATGCCTTCCTATCTATGGCTGTTGTTTTCCTGATTCTTATCTCAGCGAGAGGCAAAAAGCCACTTTTTGGTAACTGCCTCCAAAGTTTCCTACTCTAAAACTCCCTCCCCCAACCCCCTTCAGAAGCCCTCTTCCCACTAGTGAGCATACTTGTGCTGCCCTTCTCCATCGGGACCCTCACTGCTGATGGCTTTCGTTTCTGTGACACTCAAATTCTCAGCAGCCTGGAGATTTTTCTGACTGCTTTTCTTTTGTTTCCACTTTCTGTTTGTTTTCTCGATGCTGGGAAGCTTGCACATTAAAAATGTTCCATAAATGTTTATTAAACGTGTGGTTTAAGAACATATGGGAGTCTGAAACATCTACCACCTGACTCCGGGAATTTATTCCCTCGGACGCATCTGTGAAGTTTGAAGCCAACAGCAGTTCAGAGAGCCAAAAGCGAAGTGAGCAGTAAAGACAGTGACAGGGTAGCAAGGTCCTGGAACCGCCTTTCTTCCCGTCCCTAGTTTGGAACCCTTGAGCAGCCGATTTCACGTCCTCGGTAAGGAATCATGGGATAGGTGCTGAGTCCTGCCCTGGACACAACTCCGGATGAGCAAAAGAATTAGCACCAAAAACTGACTATGACGTCACCAGCGAATCATGCTGAGCACGCGGAAGCTCTGTCTTATGCTACAAGCTCAGCTGTGTGGCTCTGCCGACAGTCTAGTCTCTATGGTCTACACATCTCATTAGACATGCAGAAGTTATCAGGACTAAATACCTCAAAAGACTCTTGAAGGTTCACTCAACTCCTGATTCTTCTTTTTGGCAACAATGCCACAATTCGCGTCTAAGTCCACGGTTTCCAGCAAAAGCTATAAATCTCTACGCCATGTTAAAAGAAAAGGGCCGCTTCCCCAAATACATGAAGTCTGAAGGGCTTTTGAATATTTCCCACTTGTAACATCCTTGAGTTGATGGATGCGGGTGTGAGTGCTACGGAGCAGCTCTTGTAAGAGCATCCTTCTCCAGGCAGGAACTTTTTCAGACTTAGCAGAATGTCTGCAATAGCGGCTCCCCCTCCAATCCCACATAGAGCGCTCTGCGGAGCGCAGTCCTGAATAATTAATTTCAGAGCTTCTGGAACTGAACCATACCAGCTGGCTTAGCTGTGAAGCGATCGAAATGAATGGGGTGATGTCACTCAGACACCTGGGTATCTTTGAACAACATATGGAGTCAGGGACTTGCACTCCCAGTATTTTTTAATGGCAAACTCATTAACATTTTCAAAAGTAAGATTCTGATGTAGCAGCCTGTTGCCCACGTCCATTGTTCAGAATCCCCACCACTTTCGTAAAGCCAATTTATGCCAAACATTTACATATATCCTGAGTCATTAGCAGCCACACCTGGTGTGCATTTTTGCCGCACAGGAGCGACTGTGTGAAGTGGGAAATAAGTGAGCAGAGTGTGACTGAGCCGCCTTTAAACAACCCTTAAAGCGGAGTGCATAGGGAACCTGCTCCCTTCGGGATCACAGCAACTCTTTGGCCCTTTGCCTCAGTGTGAGTCAGGCATTGGTGTCTACGACAGTGACTTGGAACATTCTTGCACTGCCTTCTTCTAGCACGCTCCAGTTTATCGACTTGCTTTTAAAGCCGAGATTCATCTTGCTGTGCCACAGCTCAAGGACTGTCTTCCGGTGTTTTTTATGGATCACAGAACACAGCCATATTAAAAATTACTTAAAGCTTTCCTAAAGTGATAGTGATTCCTCCCAATTATTATTGCAAAAATCATCAGTAGAATACAAAATAACGTCTAGGGACTGGAGAGACTGTGAAAAGCACTGGCTGCTCTCCCAGAGGACCCAGAGTTGATGCCCTGCACCCACGTGGTGACTCACAACTGTCTATACTCAGTTCACGTGCTGACTCTCACCTCAGTGACTGAGACTCCAGGCTGTTTCTCCTGCTGTCTTTCCGAGTTTCTTCTGCATAGCTAGGGTAAACCATCCACTTCAGGGGTTTTCATGTGAATTTTCCAGTTGCCTTGCAATTCCTTGTCTCAGCGCATTTGTTGCTGAAGGTTAAGCTCCAAACTCTATGCCCCTCTCGTCAGCTAAGGATGGATTTCTGGTTTCTGGTTAGCTTCTCTTTCCTCAAAAGATAAACTAAAAACTGTCCTAAGAAAAACAACTAATATCAATGTAGAATGTAGAAATTACACATAACATTTTCCTCTATCAAACCATTAACCTTCAGATGAGACTGCTGTTACTTGCTTTCTTCTGCCTTCAAAACATTTTTAATAAAAAATAAATTTCTGGCTTTTATGAACTTTTTCCAGTAGAAAAGCTTGTACAATATGCCATTATCAAAAGTTAGAATATCTTACTTGATGGAATTTTAATTTCACACTGAAACTGATCATAATTGTTGTGATATCATGAACATGATAAGGCACTATGGAATTAGGCTACATATTACATCTGTCTGATCACAGATCCTATGCCACCTAACAAGATGTTGCTTTGTTATCAGGGGGACCTACAGATTGCTGCACCTGCCCATTTGTGTAATGAAAACAAAGCCTGTTGATGAACCTAACTATAACACCAGAAATAAGCAAGAAAGCAGAGAAGAGACTGGTAACAGTACGGGCTTGAGAGATACAGAACCGGGCAAACGAGAGACCAAAGTAACAGAACGGTACAAGATCAGTAAGAAATTAGCTTTTCAAAGAGGAGTGAAACCTCTTACTTATGGAATAAAGGTGAGAGGGTGGAGATGGAGCACAAATGGGGAGTCGAGAACGTTCTCCCTGTGAGCACAGGCAGCCTTGTACTGAGACTTGAGACAGAACAGGTGGAGATGACAGCCTAAGGAACAGCCATGAGGCCTTACTGTGGTGACAACAGGGATAGTGAGATCTGACTCCAGGATCATCTCGTGGGCCTGTGGAGAACTTAGGACCAAGGATGTCATTCAGTGATGGAGTGCTTGAGCAACTCTGGGGGGCCTGAAGATGGGGCTGCCATCCGAAATAGGACAAAGCGGGGGAGGAAGAGTAAACAATCAATAATCTGTCTGCAAGATTAATGAAAATTATTAGTAGTAATAGAAAGCTTGACTGGGGACCGACATTATTATTATGAATGCAACATTCTATGTTTGCAAAAAAATAAAATAAAATAAAATTTGCAAACAAGCTGAGTACAGAACAGATTACTGCCAACCTGAAAAACAAAAAGACTTGAAGATGTGATTAAATAGGAAAGAAGTGATTGAAAGTGGGAAAGCCTAGCCTTGTTATCCCTTGGCAACAAATACGTTATCATGTGCCAGCGGAGGATGGTGGCACTGTAGAAGGAATAGTTGGGCTGATTAGGTAAAGAATTTGTGAAGTTAAGTAGTTTTGTTGTTGTTGTTGTTTGTTTTAAAGGGCAAAGTATAAAATTTTATTAACCATAACAGCAACGTGGAAACTAGAAAATCTTGCTAACTCATCGAAAATATTAGCTTCTCTTTAGAAAAATCTTGGACTAGAAAGCTGGCTCACTGGTTAAAATACTTGCAGAAGACATAGGTTTACTTCCCAACACCCATGTCAGGCAGCTGACAACTGCCTGTAACTCCAGCTCCAAAGGAATCTGATGCTCTGAATTCCCAAGGGCACCTCCATTCACGTGTGCATGTCCACACACACACACACACACACACACACACACACACACACACGCACATAATTAAAAATAAACAAATCTTGATTTAAAAGTGAAGGAAGAATCTGCGAACCCCTTAAAGGCTGCAAAATTTTGTCTCTGATCATGATCAGATTTTAAGTATAAATCTCAAGCTTTAGAAGTATGCATTCTCTGTCAGTCATTTGATTTCTTTATTCAGTTTTATCGAGAGCTCTATTTGTGCAGATAATGTGTCCATCTCACAGATCTCATGCCTGATATTTTTACTGTCATCCTAGTTTCTAATCCTCACTCCCAAATGTTTTATGAATAGAAATTTCCCAAACCAGCACTGTTTTTTAGGTAAGACTGAAGTGTTTATCCACTGGACATGCAATGCAATCTTCTTACTAAGATGGTCCTGTTGCAGGGAGGCCGTTTGTTTGTTCTGGCTGCTCAGTCCCGAAATAACCATACAGTAACTGTATGAATTAAATCATTGCTTGGCCGATTAGTTTATGCATATTTCTAGCTCACTCTTAAATCTCTTAAATTAACCCATTTCTATTATTTTATATTTTACCATGAGGTGTGGCCTACTGGCAAGGTTCCAACTGGCAGCTCACGTCTTTCCCCTCTGGCAGCTACATGGCATCTTGCCTTCTTCCTCCCAGCATTCAATTCAGTCTTCCCCGCCTCGCTCTATTCTACCCTATCACAGGCCAAAAGAGCTTCTTTATTCATTAACCAATAAAAGCAATACATATACAGTAAAACTTCCCACACCTATGGTCACAAAAAAAAAACCTAAATGTCATCTATTTTAAAATATAAGGCTAGTTCTAGAGAACTAGTAAGTGGCACTTCTGCTGGTTTTCAACTCAAGTTTAGCCTTGATTTTTTTTTTTCACTTTCCTTCCTGTGGCAGAAGCTTCGAGGTTATCTGGGCTCCCAAGACTGATGCCAACACATTCATGAAAACAGGAAAGAGAGGCCTCCTATTCCCCATCTCCCAGTAAAGACAGTCCACAGGTACTTTGCTGTAAGTTAGACATAATCCATTGACTGTACTAGTGATGATCTACTAGTTGGTAACACAGATGTGTACAAGTGAGAAATCTTTAGCATCCATGAACTAATTCCCTAAGGCTACTAAAGGAGACATATTGAGACCATAAACACAAGTCTAAAAGAGAAAACATAAGCTAAGTGATGGTGGTGCAGCACTTGAGAGGCAGAGGCAAGCAGAGCTCTGTGAGTTGGAGGCCAGCTTGGTCTAAAGAGTGAGTTCTAGGACAGCCAGGACTACACAGAGAGACCCTGTCCCAAAAGAAGTAAATCATAAATAATATTTTTATTTTAAAATTAAGTGTGAGCTATGAACAGGCATAGCAACTTTCTTTGCAGTCATAAAAATCTTGAAAATAAAGGGATGGTTTTCCAATTCTCTGAGGGAAAAAAAATCTATGCATCTTTATAAAGAAAATTAACTCAGCACTTTCCAAATGGATTTAAGTCTGGCTCCACAAGATGAAACTTACACATGGTGCCACTGTTGGACCAAGAACCTGTGGCAAGGTGGATCATAAGCCCCATGGGACACCCTACTGCTATCATTCTGCTAAACAATGTAGCATTAATCCAACTCCTTATGAATTTTTATTATACCCATAATTCATCTCTCAATCCTCATCAGAGAAGCTTCTGTTTTGCAATAAGTGGTGGTTAACAAAAAGAGCCACAACTGGCCAAGGTGCAGAGAATAGAAGAGTTCAGAATACTCAGACTTAAATCACACAGGCTCAAGAATCATAGGGAAGAGGAAGCAGAAACATTCTAAGAACCAGAAGCGATGGATGAACACAAAAAAACCCAGCGTCTTCGGCACATAGTGGGGGCAGCTGCACGTGTGAACTCACAGTGGTTGTGACAGCATGCATAAGCCCGATGCAAGCTCCAGCCATACCAAATCCCTGCATCAAAAGAAGAGCTGAGCACAAAGCCCCGCCCCTACCCCAGGAGCTATTGGGAGAGGAAGAGTCCATTTCTTTACACTCCAGTAGAAAGGCACACATCCAAGAATGTATGGGCAGCACAAATTGGACTTGATGGGTGACAATAAAAAGCTGGGTGGGAAGGAAAAGTAGGGAGGATCTGGGAAGGGTAACTATAACCAGAACTCATGTTATGAAATTCTCAAAGACCTAATAAAAAATATTTTTACTTATGAATACGGAAGCAATAGGTCAAAAGCCTCGGGAGAGATACTGAGCTGGAAAATGAAGGACAAGAAGAACCACAAAGAAAAGTAGAGACCACAGAACAGCAAGCACAAATGCCCTATGTTGGGAAGGAATCGTGCGTGAAAACCACCCATGAAACTGAAGGGAAAAAAGTAAAGGAGATTAAAAAGAAGGAAAAAATATTAGCTGCAAAATAAATATCAGAATAATTAGAAAGTAAGAACCCATAAAGCATAATTAAACTGATAATCTTGTAAATGTGTATGAAATATGACATATCAATATGCACAAAACAAGAGGAAAATCTCACTAATAACCATAGGAAAGATATATTTCATCTTCAAAGAAGCAGCAAGAAAGCTTATAGCTAGCTCCAAATAAAGCCAATGAAACTCAAGATACAACAGAATAGTGGCTCTAAATGAAAAGACATTTGAGCACAAAAAAAGAATTCAGTACACTTTGAGGATTTTTTTCCTAAAGTGAGGAATAAAGAAATATCTTAATATAAAGACAAAACTTGAGAGAATAAGTTTGCTACGGGCCTTAGAAAGGCCCTCAGAATATCCTTCAAGCAGAGTGAAAATGATCCCAGATAGAAGCATGAAACTGCAGAAGAATAAAATGTACTTGAAATGCAAAACTAGCACATCTGCTTATTTCTGAAAATCAGCAAGGACTAACAACGCATGAAGGGGGTCTTATGAGGTTTGTAAAAGTATAAAACCCGTTAACCACTCCATCGGAGTGGTGTATGGGGATAAATCAAAAGTTTGTTTTAGCCGGGTGGTGGTGCCGCGCACCTTTAATCCCAGCACTCAGGAGGCAGAGGCAGGAAGTTCTCTGTGAGTTCGAGGCCAGCCTGGTCTACAAGAGCTGGTTCCAGGAAAGGCTCCAAAACTACAAAGAAACCCTGTCTTGGGAAAAGAAAAAAAAAGTTTGTTTTAATTTGCATTCAGTAAGTAGGAAAATTAGATTTCACCAAGAACAAAGTAGATTGTTTGCCTATATGGCAACCAAGGAAAGAAAAAATAAATTAAATGTGTAAATTTAAGCTGGACTTAGTAAAGGACTATATGGATAGTGGCTGTGGTGACAACTCTCTGTATAAGAGAACTTGTGAGCAAGCATGAAGGCCTAAGTTCAGATCCCAGCATCCACACGGAAGCCAGGTGTAGCTGTGCACTGGCCTACAGAACTAAAATAAAGAGTCAGGGCCAGGAGGATGCTGGAGCCTACTCAGCACCCAGCCTAGTTGAAGCATGGCATTTACGTTCAGTGAAAAAGTCTGACTCAAAGACATGAGGCCGAAAGTCTCAGAGGAGGATACTGGACAACCACCTCTGGTCTGTGAACATGTGTGTGTGGTTAGCATGTACACACACACACACACACACACACACACACACACACAGTGTATGCCAGCACACACATATACTGCATAGACACACACAAATATTTGAATTATCTAGAATAAGAATTTTGAGCTACAGTCCAAAAATTAAAGAACAAAATGAATTATTTAAAACAAAATTTTTAAATTAAGTTCAATTATGTCATAAATTACATTATATGTAAATAAAGCAAATATTTCAAATAAACAAAAAAGTCACATGAATCAAGCAGCTACCAACTACATTCTGCTTGTGTGATGTTCAGTATGGATCTAAGAAGACTGCTGGATGTGAGCAAGTGGGAAATGACCATTATATTGACACCACCCAAAGAAAGCCGACCTGATTGGCTAGTCATTAGATTGGGCAGAATATTAGTAAACATCATTGGAGTTTGTAGGAGAAATATCACAATGACAAATATCTAAATTCAGCAGAAAGATAAAAAGTGGTAAATATATAACATCTATAATAGTTTATTAAGTATAAATAAAAAGTTGAAAGAGGTGAAAGGAGAAACAGATAAATCTGCAACTACATTAAGAATATTTAAACTATATCTTTTGCAATAGAATAGAGATCAAAAAGAATATATGTGTATAAATATATGCACATGCTGTGTGCCTATACCCGAGTTATATTTATGTATCATGTGTATTAACAGTTATCAACACTACACTATTAGTAACATATTAGCAAATGTTAATGATTTTGCAGATATTTGTAAGACATTTGTCTCAAACAAAAGATAGGAATTTTGAATCTCCCTGGAACATTTAACAATATAGATGATAAGTCAGGTAGCAAAGCAAAACTCACCAAATTTCAAACAACCACAACTATTTGATTTCAAAAAAAGTTAATTATAAAAATCTATTACAGAACTACAACTAGAAAATCTCCTGAGTATTTGGGAAGAAGGTTCAGGGGATAAAGTGCTCACTGCATAGGCACTGTGTGCACTTGGTAGGGAAGAAGTCAGAGAGGGTAGTTCCAATGCTGGCATGATTGACAGGTGGATCCCTGAAACTCACAGGCCAGTTAGTCTAGACAAACTGATGAGTTTCAGGTTCAGTGAGAGACCACTTCTCAAAAAATAAGGTAGAGATCATCAATGAGAGACACCTGAAGTCAATCTCTGTCCTACAAAACACAGACACATACACACACAGATTCATGCATGCACACACTCATGCACGCACATGTGCACAGCTGAGCTAATGCAAGCATGCAAGATGGCATGAGCCAAAAGAGTGATGTCAATAGAAGTAAAATGGTTCTCGGTTGAATGCCAGCACTTTATCTAAAGGATATGCAAGAGAATTGTACACATTCAAATGAAGGATTTTTCAAGAAACAAGGTAGAAGGGGCAGATTTAATGCGAGGAAATTAAAAGCCATGAAATAAAGACTAGTGTAATGAATCAATAAAACAAGACAGACACAAAATGAAGGGAAACAACACCAACAGCATGGCATTCGCCCAGCATGGAACACGGGCAATGAGCTTAAGTGGCAGGCATTCAAATGTCTTCAACAGATACATGCTTGGTTTCTCAATTCCTCTAATCAAGAAGGAAAGGTGATTAAAACACAGTCACAGACACCAGAATGGCTCAAGTGAGAAACGGGGTTAGCAGAAAAGGACTCAAAAGGCATGCATGCTGGGATCCTCACAGGCTGCCTAACTGGAGTGAAAATGGGCTGAATGACTTTGGGGCATTGTTGACAAAACCTAAAAGACTAAGTGCAAGCTTGTCTACAACCAGAAAATTCCACTTCAGACAAAGCACCAAGCAAAAAATTCGCCTTTGCACTTATCATCCTACAAAGACACATATAACTCATTACAGCCCTGTTCATAAGGAAACCGCCCTACCGCCACCGGCAGGATTACCCACAGATAAATTATGGCATGGTGACAGTGGACTGCCATGGAGCAAGGAGAAACAAACAGACTGTGGCTGAGTAGAGCCATACCCACTGTAGGAACAAAGCTCCTAACAGAAAGAACTCAGCTGTATGAAGAGTTTATAATGTGGCTATATTTGTGTGAGCAGCAAATCCAACAAAACCAAAGGCTGTTTACAGGATTTTATGTTGAAAAAATGACATGAATAAAATTGAGACACTTCAAAATCCCACAGGGGTCAAAGCACCCCGAAGTGCTACTATCTTGTAAACCACCAACCTTGGTGGCTGTTCCATAGAACTACTGTCACATAAACCACCAACCGCGGTGACTGTTCCATGGAATTTCAAATCTCTTCCAAGTGTTCAAGCTCCTTATTCTCTTCCACACACACAGCATATTTCAGAGTTGAAAGAAATGCTAATAAAGAGAATAATATCCTCTAAAAGCTGTCAACTTCATGCACATTCAAAGCGAAAATTACCATTTTAAATGATTTTAAAGTGATTCCAGTCTGACTCAGAGAACAGACAGAAATCTCTACTCCAAATTCGGCCACAGTTAAAGAAGAACCCCCTTGCCACCAAAAGCAGGTTGGATGTGAAGGGGTGTTGACTTCAGTATGAAATAGGACTGGTCAGCGCCACTACACCGAAAATATTGTTAGGGAATTAGCAAGCTCCATCCAGAAAACTGCAGCAAACTGGTGCTTTCTCATGTGAGAGACAGAAGTACTACTGGCTAAAAAGAAGTCTCTGTGTTATGCAAGGGCCTGCTGCGGACAGCATGGACCTCTTAGCTTAGAAACTTACATTTGACCATGTTATGCAGTCCCTCAATGTCTAAATGGGAACTGGCTTGGCTGGGTTTGCATTTTAGGTAAATTAATCTGGTGGCAATGTGGAAGCCTAAATATGAAATGTTGAATAGCAATAGATTTTTTTTTCCTTCTAAAACAAGCTGCAAAAAAACTAGAGTGTTAATGTCTTCTTTTTTTCTTTTTCTTTTTAAGTCCTTATGTGGTTTAGTTTTCAGAACTACATGGGTGCTAACAGAATAATGTTCAAAGAAAGAACCTGTCGTCATATGCAATGGTCCCTCTTCTCCCCAGACGCACTTGCTTCTATAGATCCTCAAGCCAGAGTCTAAGGAAGGGCCCATCTGGGTCCCACCCGTTGGCCTTTCCATCCAGAGACCTTTCCTTCTGCTTATAAGTCAATCACTTCTCTCTGCGCCTTAGACCTTTGCTTAGCTGTCACTTAGTTCATCATACCCACTAGCTGGTTGCAGATACAACCATCCCTGTCATAAAATTCAGAGTCTGGGGGACATTCTCTATCAGAATGTGTTTCTGACACCTCTCTCTGATATATTGTTATTTTCTGATAGCTTTTTTTTTAATAAATAAAACTTAAAAATTTGCTTTTGAAATGAAGGATTTCTTCCGTCAGTAAATACTTTGAAGTGTACCGTGTGTGTGTGTGTGTGTGTGTGTGTGTGTGTGTGTGTGTGTGTGTAATCAAAGGACTCAACTTAATCATGGGGAGACCAAATGCACCCCCTCCCAATACAGCCTACAGCCACATCGCTACAGTCCCTTTAACAGAGATCACCAGAGTCCCCTTTCAGAACACAATCTGAAGCCTGCAGAGATGGGTCAGCAGGCAGAGAGTGCACTACTCCTCCAGACAACCACACTAGGCACTAAACAACCCCCCTGTAGCTCCCACACCAGGCATCACGCCCTCTTTTGGCCTCCACTGACAACTGCACTCATGTGCTCATACCCTTACAGAAACACACGCATAAACATGAAGTCAATTGGTCAATTAATCAGTCAAGCAAAACACAATCTGAAGAGACTAACAAGCAACAGAGTTCAAAGGGCAGCTTTGCTGAAATCGTCAGAATTCTTGATAGAGCAAATAACTGGAAAATCTAAGAAAAAATAGAAAAGAAACCCTAAGATCAAAACCAAGCTAGAGATATGAATAGCATCTATGGTGAATGCATAAGTGATGGCTAAGGAAAGAATCCTTCAGCTTGGGGCTGTGGCAGTAACAATGGACAGGACTGAAAAGCTTTAAGAAACAGATGAGATTTGCCGGGCAGTGGTAGCGCACACCTTTAATCTCAGCACTCAGGAGGCAGAGGCAGGCGGATCTCTGTGAGTTCGAGGCCAGCCTAGTCTACAGGAGCTAGTTCCAGGTCAGCTAGGACTGTTACACAGAAACCTTATCTTGAAATAAACAAAACAAAACAAACAAACAAAACAGAAACAGAGATGCAAAATATATCTAAGACCACAAGACACCTACCGTGGAAACAAAGATTCCCAGATTTATGGGCTATAGCAAGGGTCCCTCTGAGAAGTTTGGCAATGACTAATGTCTACATGTGGAAGAAAAAGAGGACCCCTGTCTTAGTTATGGTTACTATTGCTCTATGGAGGGCTTCAACATTCTAGTTACACTAGAAAAGAAAGTGGGGAATAACCTTGAACACACTAGTACAGGTTACAATTTCCTGAATAGAACCCCAGCAGCACAGACAACATGATCAACAATAAATAAATGGGACCTCCTGAAGATGAAAGGCTTCTGTAAGGCAGAGAACAAAAGAACAAAAAAGCAGCCTACAGAATGAGAAAAGATCTTCACCAACCCCACAGAGGGATGATTTTCAAAATATATAAATCATTCAAGAAATTAAATATTAACAAACCAAATAATCCAATTTAAAAAATGAGAAACTGATTTAAACAGAGAATTCTCAACAGAAGAATCTCAAATGGCCAAAATACACTTAAAGAAATGTTCAACATCCTTAGCCATCGGGGGAATGCAAATCAAAACCACTCTGAGATTCCATCTTATACTTGTCAGAATGGCTAAGGTCAAAAACACAAGTGACGACCCATGCTGAAGAGAATGTCAGGCAAGGGGAACACTCCTCCATTGCTACGGGGATTGCAAGCTTGCATGGCCATTTTGGAAATCAATATGGCAATTTCTCAGAAAATTGAGAATCAGTCTACCTCAAGACCCAGCTATGCAACTCACTCTTGGGCATATACCCAAAGGATGCTCAATCATACCACAAGGCCACTTGCTCAACTGTGTTCAAAGCACATTTATTCATAATAGCCAGCACCTGGAAACAACCTAGATGTCCCTTAACTGAAGAATGGATAAAGACAATGTGGTACATTTACATAATGGAGTATTACTCAGCTGTTCAAAACAATGACACCATGAAATTTGAACACAAGTGGATGTAACTAGAAAAAAAAATCCTGAGTGAGGAAACCCAGACCCAAAAAAAGACGAGCATGGTATATATTCACTCATAAGTGGATATTGGCTGTAAAGAATAACCATGCTACAACCCAAAGATCCAGAAAGACTAGATAATAAGGAGGGCCCAAGGGGGAGCCAGTGGATCTCCCTGAGAAGGAAAAATAAAAGAAATCTCCCAGGTAGACTCGGGGCAGGTGGGAATGGGAACTTGGGGGATCAGTTGGGGGGGGAGTAGATAGAGGGAGAGAATTCTGAAAGAGATGACTAGAATGGATGGGCACTTCAGAGTCAGGTAGAAATCTGATGCAAGGAGAACTCTCATGGATCTCTAAGGACGACCCCAGCTAAGATTCTTAGCAACAGTGGCCTGAACTGGCCCTCTCCTAAGATCAGTTTGGTGACTGCCCCAATTGTCATCAGAGAGACTTCATCCAGTTACTGATGGAAACAGATGCAGGAAGACCCACAGCCAAACGTTTTAGGCCAAGCTCAAGGAACCCTGTGGAAGAAGAGAAAGAGGATGGATTGTAGGAGCCAGATGTGTCAAGGACATCACAAGAAAACTCACAGAAACAACTAACCTGGCTCATAGGAGCTCACAGAGTCTGAACCAACAACTAGGGAGCCTACATGGGAGTGACCTAAGCTCTCTACATATATGTGACAGTTGTTTAGCTTGGTCAATTTGTGGGACTCCTAACAATGGGAGTAGGGACTGTCCCTAATGCTTTGGCTGGCTCTTGGGAAACTATTCTTCACAGTGGATCACCTTGCCCAGCCTTAATATAAGAGGAGGTGTTTAATCTTACTGCAACTTGATTCACCATGCTTTGCTGGTGCCCATGGGAGGCCTGCCTCTTTCTGAACAAAAACAGAGGAGGCATGGATTAAGTGGGGGAAGGGAAGGGGGAGGGAAGGGGAGGAAACCAAAGTAATGAAGAAATACATACATATATAATATATAATCACATACCTTATATGATGATAAAGTACTACAGTATTTTCACATATGTACACACCATTATGATGTCCTACTGTGTGTACAAGTGTGTTCTTGGGTCACAGAGAGAAAATTACTCTGCCTTTGAGCTCAGAATTTCTTCATTGAGTCCATCGTCCATAGACCTGAGACTAACTGAAATAAAGGAAAAAGGCTATCCTTTCTTTTCTGTTTATTTATTCTTGTTACTCCTACCTGGAAAGTGAGAAGTAATCTGGACACACACAAACGTGATAATTTCCATTTGAAAAGTAACACGACTGATCAGAAATGCACGCACTATTATTCAAGGAGTTCTTTTAGTGATGATGGATTGGATGTCATCATTACCACTGCCATGCAGAGGAAAGATACATAATGATCACAATGATACACAAGTAATTTTCTCACACTACAGAACAGAGAAATTTATCATATGAGCTGTATTATTTTTATTTGGAACATAAAGCAATACTAGAATTGAGTGAAAATCACGTTATTAGAGAATGCAAAAATATCCTTAGCACCTGATTCTTTATAGCAACCTTCAATAAAAACAAAAACAAAAAAAAATCCAGCAAAGTATATCCACTAGCCTAGCAGTTGCATAAACAGATTCTACCTACCACTTATAGAAAATGAATGCTCATCTTTCAAAATTATCCCAAAAATCAGAAAATAAAAAAAAATTAAAAAAGAAAAAATCAGAAAATAAAATTCTCTAAAACTTTCCTATGGGGCTGGCATTCATCTGATACCAAAGTCAAACAAGAAACTATAAGAAAAAAAGTTATACCAATATTCCTAGGGGATAAGAATATTAGGAGCATAAAAATATAGTTACCTCTTAATTTATGATGATTATCTCTTACACAGACACACAAGTTCAAAATATTGTATTCTTAAAGTGCACTTGCTACACCTGACTGCGAAACAGCATATCTGAACTTCACAGAGAATGTGCCCAGTGGGAGCGGTGTCTTGTTGTCCCTGCCCAGAACTGGGAAAGATGATTGTACTGCTTGGCACTAACTTTGGAAAAGATCAAAAAGTCAGTATTTCGTGTCTGCTACATGTGTCAACTCTTACAGCATTTTAAGATTGGAAATGGCATTCTAACCCCCTCACAAATAAGGGACTCTCTGTACTGACAAAGTGACTTTAATAGCACATCAAAAAAACAACCAACTATTATCAAGTGGTACGTCTCCAATGGTTCAGCATACACAACCAAACGTAATACAGATCATTTGCTCCATAAAAGATTAAAATATATTATGGAAAAGAATTTGGCAAAAGTCAACATCACTGATAAAAAGTCTCAAAGAATTTAGGACAAGAGTAATATACTTCACCGGCTGGTGGTGGCGCATGCCCTTAATCCCAGCACTCAGGAGACAGAGGCAGGCGGATCTCTGTGAATTTGAGGCCAGCCTGGTCCACAAAGTGAGTTCCAGCACAGCCATAGCTATTATACAGAAAAACCCTATATTGAAAAACCATAAAGAGAGAGAGAGAGAGTAATATACCTTAGTATAATGCAGAATACATCTCACAAACCCATATAAGCCTCAGTAGAATCAGGCTGGATCTCTTAAACTAATACTACATTCACTGGTGAAAGCCTGAGAACTTTTTTTTTAAATATTTATTATTTATTTATTTATTTATTATGTATACAATATTCTGTCTCTGTGTCTGCCTGAGGCCAGAAGAGGGCATCAGATCTCATTTCAGATGGTTGTGAGCCACCATGTGGTTGCTGGGAATTGAACTCAGGACCTTTGGAAAAGCAGGCAATGCTCTTAACCACTGAGCCATCTCTCCAGCCCACCTGAGAACTTTTTTAAAAATCTAAGGTGAGGAAAGAAATCAAGGATCTATCCTTTGAACTTCTACTCAACATCATACTGGAAGTCCAAGGTAGAGAAACTGTGAAAGAGAGAGAGAGAGAGAGAGAGAGAGAGAGAGAGAGAGAGAGAGAGAGAGGAGAGAAGGAGGAGGAGGAAAAGAAAAAAGAAAGAATGAATGAATGAAAGAAAGAAAAAGGAAGGAAGGAAGGAAGGAAGGAAGGAAAGAAGGAAGGAAGGAAAGAAAGAAGGAAGGAAGAAGGAGGGAAGAAGGAAGGAAACAAGAGAAATGGGATCTAAATGCAAGCATAAGAATGAAAACTGCCTCTGTCGCAAAGGACATCCTTACAGAGCAACCCTAAAGCCTTTATTGACAGTACTGTCAGAACTAGTAAACCTATGAAATGAAATTTCAGAACACAGTGGCATCAAATCACAATAAAAGACTTCTCCCATACAGACAACAAAATGACAGACTGAGGAATAATCCCCAAATGGGAGAAAACATTTACAAATCTTACACCATATAGGAATTCAATATCCAAAATGTGTAAAGAAGTCACACAACCCAGTAGCAAGAAGCCAAACGACCTGGTTTTTAACATGGATAAAGACTAGAGCACTTGGTATTCCTACAGAAGACCCAGGTTCAGTCCCCAGCACCTACAAAGCAGCTCACAGCCTTCTGAAATTCCAATTCCAGAGGCTCTAATACCCTCTTGTAACTTCTGTGGATACCAAGTTGCATACATAGATGCAGGTAAAACTCTTATACACACAAAATAATACAAATAAATATAAAAATGGATAACCTTAATAAACGTTTCTCAGAAGAAGAGACACACGCAGTAGATCTATATTTGACAAATAGTGAACATTAGTAGTCATTAACAAAAAAAAAAAGAGTATGGGATTCTGCAGCAGACCTGGTAGACAGTCATTACTGAATCAGGGAGATGTCAGGAAGTGTTGGCTGCTGAGACTATGGAGAAAGGGAATGCTTGTACAGTGATGGTATGAATTTACCTTAGTATTTCTATCATATAAAATCGTATAGGGATTCTAGAAAAAAAATCAAACTAAAATTTCCATATAACCCACTAGTCTCAATGTTGCAGATGTATCAAAGGGAAACAAAATCAGCATACAGAAGCTGTTCAACCTTAGTATCAATCATAACATCACTAATAATAGACAAGATATGGAGTGAACAAACATGCCCATCAATGGATGAATGCATGAGGAAAATCATGTACATATTTCCATGCAACATATGATACTGTTCACTATTTTATAATAAAAGAATTTATATAAATTGTGGCTCAGATAAAATTTGTTGGCATTAAGCTAAATGACATAATCCGGGCAAAGAAAGAAATAGATAATTGCACAATTATAGTTGGACATCATCAGCAGATGACCTTACCTTCACAGGGAACGTTCCCAGGAAAGTCCATCTAATAGACCACTAAAGGTCTCACTAATTTTAAAAAGTTGAGATGATGCAAAGTATGTTCCCCGGTCCTCAACAGAATGGAGATAAGAAATTTAGGAAATCATAAGTTATTGGAAGTTAAACCATACACTCCCACTTAGCTAAATGAGAAGGAGCTGAGTAAAGATGCCAAGATAAAATATACAAAAATATTGGATGAAGCTAATGCAATGATGTCAGAGAAATGCATAGATGTGGATCACAATAAAAATAATGAAGATTAGAGGATAAATAAGAAAGAAAATTGGGAAAATTTAAAGTTGCTCATTTGTAAAGATTCTGTACCCGGATTGACCAATAAAAAAGATACACAAACTATTTTTTAAAGCACGAAGAGATTATTACTGACAATCTAACAGACAGAACAAGAAATATGATACAATATCATAAACATAATATGAGGACGAAGCAGATAACCTGGAGAAAAAAAAAAGACAAATTCAAACTCCATAATGAAACAAAAGCACGCAACCACAGTGCAACAAGTTAAGATGTTGAGTTAGGAATCAAAACCACTCCTTACAAAGAAAGGCCAGGATCAGACGGTGTGATAGCTAGTGTCAGCTCTCAACCGACAGCATCTGGAATCTCCCATGGAGAAAAACAAACAAAACAAAGTTTTATAAAAAACTAGAAATACAAATTTTTCTCCTTCAACTTGGTAAGAGGAGTCTGTTAGTAAACCTTACTGATAGTTTGTATGATGATCAAAGATACGAAGTTCTCTTCCTTAAGCTTAGGAACAAACCGAGACTCTTTGTCCTTATGACTTCTACCCCACATGGGTCTGAAATTCTTGATTAAAAAAAATAAATTAACAAAACACCTAAATTGGGAATAAAAGCATTGTGATGGCTATTCTTTTCTTTTCTCTTTTATTCTTCTCTCATACATTACATCTGTCTTAGTTAGGGTTTTTCTTGCTCTGAAGAGACACCATGACCACGGCAACTCTTATAGAGAAAACATTTAATTGGGGTGGCTCACTTACAGTTTCAGAGGTCCAGTCCATTATCATTATGCTGGAGTTTAGCACCATGCAGCCAGATATGGTACTGGAGCTGAAAATGCTGCATCTTGCAGGCAATAAGAAGTTGACTGACAGTCACACTGAGGGAATTTGAGCAAAAGAGACCTCAAAGACCGCCCTCTCAGTGACACACTTCCTCCAAGGCCACACCTCCTAATAGTGCCAGTCCCTTTGGGGGCCATTTTCTTTCAAACCACCACACTTTCCAACCACAGTTTCCTCTCTCTCCACTTCTCCCAGTCCCTCCCCCCACAACCTCTCTCCTGATCCACTACTCCTCCATTTCTCTTCCAAAAAAATTTTTTAAAAAAAAAGTGCAGGCTTCCCAGGGATATCCACTGAACATGGCCTAACAAGTTACAATAAGACTAAGCACAAACCTTCATATAAAGGGTGGACAAGGTAACTCAGTAGGAGGAAAAGGGTCCCAACTGTTGGGAGTCCCACAAGAACACCAAGCTACACAACCATAGCATATATACAGAGGACATAGCTCAGATACATTCAGGCTCTGTTTTGGCTGCTTCTGTCTCTGTGAGCCCCTATGAGGCCTGCTTAGTTGATTCTGTGGGTTGAGAAGATGCAGAGACCCACATTCAAATACTAAGTGGAGACAGGAAACCCCACAGAAGATGGGGAGAAAGGATTGCAGGAGCCAGAGGGTCAGAGGACACCATGTGATGGCTATTCTTCATTGTCAACTTGACTACATCTGGAATTAACGAAAACCCAAAAATGGAGGGCATGCCTGTGAGGTACTTTTTGCTTTATTTGAATTAGGAAGACCCACTTCTCATCCAGATCTATGGGGTAGGATGACACGCCTTTAATCCAGATCTAATCCTAAAATAAAATTGAGAAAATAATTTAACTTCTACTAGCATCAAAAATCCTTTCAAAATACAGTAGGCAGATAAAGCATAGAATTTGTTGAGGGAAATCTGTAAAACATTGTCTGAAAACTATAGAAAACTTGGATAAATGACAAAACATCCCGTGTTCATGGATAAGAAAACATATTTTTTAAGATGGCAATACTCCCCAGTTTCATAAACAGATAATATAGCTGCTGTTAGTATTCTGGTCATTTTAAAAGTCATAATAGGAAAGCTCCAAGTATCTGATAAAGGGGGTGTAGTGGCATTTCATTTGCATTTTAATAAATAAAACTTTGTTGAGGATCAGAAAAGTAAACAGCCACACTGGCCAACTTTACAGACCAGGCAGCAATACCACATACCTTTACTCCCAGTAGCCACACTAGCTTGCCATGGAAACCAGGCAGTAGTGTTGCATGCCCTTAATCCCAGAACTAGGAAGAATTATAAAATGGGAAGAGACAGCTCACAGACAGTCTCATTCTGAGATTCCTGGAGGCAGGATCACCATTTTCGGACTGAGGTAGAGGTAAGAACCAGTGGCTGGCTGCCTTGCTTTTCTAACCTTTAGGTTGAACCTCAGTTTCTGTCTCTGAATTTTTAATTAATCATGCTTCAAAGGGGATAATATACTGTACTAAACTGTTTGTTCAAACTTCTATATAAAAGAAAATTTTTATAAACTGGAACCTCCATTAAAGCCATTTTCCTAACATAATCAAGATAATGTCATAATATCATCAATTCTCTAATTCAGTTTTTGAGGCCCTTCTGCTTATTCTAATTACTTCACTACGTCAGGGTCATTGGGAGAGGTTCCTATTTCCTCAGTACCTGTGGCGGCATCTAAGCAAAAGGAAAAGCCCAATTAAACAGAGCAGATGATGATCGTGACTTCAGGGGCTCCTCCTACTGTGGTTTTAGCCTTGAAGCTCCTTCCTGTTGCTATGTAATTTGGGGTTCCATATTATGCATGTAAAATAATCCACAAGGGCTAAATTAGACACACCTGTTGCTATGTAATCTTGGAGTCCATATTATGTGTGTAGAATAATCTACATGGACTAAGTTAGACAGCAAATCAAATGCCTCCTGAAGCTTCATACAGTACACGTCTTCTCCCTGCCTTCAGCTAGCAATCCACCTTAAAATTTGTAAGTGCTGAGGTCTTAAACTCCTACTAGGGACCCTTGCGGAGCTGGCAAACCAATCCAAGCCCCATGCACCACTCATGATTAGCACGAAGGCCTGGGGAGGGGGAATAAAATCTTTAATACCAAATGAAATTGGTGGTCCTTCACATTCTTTCCTGATCCTCTATGCTGCACCACCCAGAAATCCACATTCACTTCTCAGTTCTGCAGCACAGCACAATCAAAATGAGAAGTAAAGAGGCTACTTCGAGTTATCATGAACTCGGGAGGCACCCTGGTCTACACAGAATACAGAATCTCTAGTGCAGAGAAATTGGCAAATAAAAATGAAGAGATAAGGGAGCTTTTCAAGAGGCTGGAGGAAGGAAAGGCATGGTCTAGGCCTTCTAACAGGTTTGGTCACCCAGAGGATGCTCTTTAAGCAGCCTTCCCACTGGTAGCCCAGTGTTTGCTCTGCACATATTGTCAGTATAAAATAACTGCAAGAAAGCAAGTGAGGTTCACTTGGAACATCAGCTTCAAGTTGCTGCCCCAAATGAATGTTTCATATTCCACTCTGTTTTTCTGCCAAGATGAAGATAGTGTAATAAAAATAGCCAAGACATAGAAGAATCAGAACATTTAAAATTTAAATTATTGAAAACTAGGCTTGTATTTTTCTTACACTTTGAAATATTTTCCAGAACCAGTACTATTAAACTTCTGAGCTGCCTCTCTATCTTTTCACTTGGAATGAATATATATATATTCACATATGGAATATATATATTCTAAGGAAATGTGTGTAGCTTCTGCACTTGCATTCTTGAAATGCATCCTCCACGCATGATTGATGTTGTGAGGGTGTGGAAATGAACACAATGAATAATAAATCTAGGTTATAGTGACTCACAGAACTTCCTCAGCACTGTCCAAACTGTGGCCAGCAGCTTTCTACAGATTAGCTCCCTGGGGAAAGGCAAAGGCTGCCTGCATCTCTCAAGGATGAGTGTGTGGAGGAGGCCACACTCAGGTTCATAAGTCAACTATAAAAGCGGGTGAAAACTGAAAGTCATTTTCAAAGTAAGAAACTGGAAAATGAGTCCCGAGGCGTTGGAAAAAAGAAATGCTCTTTCTGTACGCTTCACCCACATTTGGAGAAAAGAATGTCAATAAAAGAAAGAGATTTGAAGTTGAGGCCCAAAAGAAAAATTAAGGAATCTTTATGGCAGGAAATGAAAAGAAAAGGATGTAACCAGGGAATCTGACAGCAGTTAAGGGGCCAGAGAAAAGCACTTTGGCTGGCAAAGCACCTCCAGCCCTATTATCAGGCAATTTATACTTGTGATTTCAATCGCTGTGTGTTTGTGTTTGCTCTTGGATATAAAAATCCATTTTCCTAGTCCAGCTCTAGGAGACTTTGAGGGGTACATCCACATGACTCTTGCCTATTCTAGTTGCAGTGGTCCAAGAAATACCAAATTCAGCAAGTCTAGTACCCCAGGTCAGGTGTGGTGGTGCACACCTTTAGTATTAGCCCTCAAGAGTCAGGGGGATTCTGTGAGTTTGAGGTCATGCTGGTCTATATATGGAGTTTGAGGTCATTCAGGGCTTTGTAGCAAGGTCCTGTCTCAAACAATAACAATAATAATACATGTGCATACAACACACGTGTGAGCCCACGCAGACACACCATAACCCATACTTCTTTATCTATTTTCCTCTAAAGATCCTGTCCCCTGAAAATATGCTTCCTGTTTTTACTTACACCTTTATCACTTATTTCATCTGTTACAATGATAGTCACCTACTTGGCGTCCTTAAACTCTTCTCTCCTTAATTCAGAGGATTTGACCTTCACTGACAGTGTAGAACTCTTCGTTGTGAAAGTATTTGGAGGGGTGGCTCAATGGCTAAGAGCATTGGCTGCTCTTCCATGGATTCTGGGTTCAATTCCCAGAACCACATGGCAGCTCATAACCATCTATAACTCTGCAGACACCTGACATGCAGGTGGTAACAGACATATATGGAGACCAAACACCCATACACATAAAAATAAATAAATAAGTGATTTTAAAAAAAAAATAAGTATTGGATTCCTTTCCTGCAAATGTGCTTCGCACAGGAAGCAGGTCATTTTCCTGCAATCTTAAAAGGATCAAATATCTGTGAGTTCCAACATTAGGAGCTCTGCCAGTTCTTGTCCCTAGGGTAGCAGAGCCTACACTAAGTTATTCTCTAAACCTCTGTCATTACACCAGAAATGTAAATCTACAGTGAACCCATCCTACAGGACACAATTCAAGGCACAGAGAGCCTAGCACTCCCCTTTCCCACTTCCAGCCTTGTTTGTGTCTTCTTTTCTGGTCTGAACCACTTCAAGGGTTTGGAAACAAGAACCCTACCACCATTGCTTCTGTTTGCATCCATGCTCTCCTGTAGAAAGACAGTGTAGGCACTGGAGTTCCCCAGCCCTCCCCACTTCCTTTTCCACCTCCACCCTCTGGATTCCCATTCTCTCGCTCTGCGCCAGCAGTGAACCAGAATAGACAGTTTGCCATCTTCCTCCAAAAATCTGTAAGTACGAAACTGAAGCTCCTTGTGTTCCCGGGATTTCTGAGATGCCCAGGGATGCTTTGAGGGGATGGAAGAAAGGAGTTTCTGATGACATCTTACCATAGACTGTTTCGTGCAGTCAGTGGGGGACTTGTTCTTTTCCCTTCCTCCTCTGTCTCCTAGAAAGCTACTGGAAGATGGTTTGAGATGGGAGAGGGATGGCTCTGCCATGTCCCTTGAGAGATTTCCTCTCCAAGTCTTATCATGGTCTTTCACATGGGATAGAGTGTCAACTACATTTATCTACTCAACTGCCTTTGTCATTTGACTCTAATGATCTCCTTTTAGGGTCTCTGGGCTCCACTAAGTCCCGTGTTGACATAGATGGATGTTGTTTTTTTTTCTGCCTATAGCACATACCTACAAAGACTTACATCTAATTAGCGAAGCTGGCTGGAGAGCACACACCAAGACACCCCTCTGATCTGCTGCTCTAGGGGTTTCTGCAGAACTCTTCTCAAATCCCCATCTTTACCATCCAGATCCTGCTACAATACAGTACATTTTCTTCTTTGAGTGTGACCTCATTAAAGCCAATGGTTTCATATAATAACAAGTATCCTAAAGCATCCGGCACTTGATTGACACACACAGCAGTGGTCAGAAGCACGTGCTTGGAAAAATTAGGATACTGTTTATGAAGGCATTGCCTGGCACACAGTGAGCACTTAGTAAATGTCAGCTTATTATCCTAGCAGGCAGTGATTAAAGCACACTGATTGTCAAGGATAAATGTAAAAGTAAATCTTAAAATATCTTTCATCTCATACAATTATTATATAACTGTAATAATATCTGAACCATGTTTTTGCTTTAGATTCCAGATTGCCTATGCTTTTAAGACTCCAGGTATCCGTGTGTCTTAAACAAAGACATTTCGCAGTAGGGATCCTTGTGAAATGGAAGTCGCACTGAGAATTACAAAAATGTAATGGCCTATACCTTTTTACAGCTGGGCACAGTTTCCTGAGGTCATACAGTGTGTTCTGCACTGAGACAAAGAGAAGTAAAGCTGACATCCTGAAAAATTATATCACTAAAAGCATCAACAACTCCAACAACACAAAAGGGACACATGGAAATGTATGATTTAACTAAGAAATACAGTGTCTAGGGGGCTTTGGGTGTTAGCAATAAAAACTATAGGCATTGTGGGCTGATGAAGAAAATATTCATTTGTTTGATGAAGAGAATAAATTATCTGACCTGCAAGAATTCAAACAAAAAGTATCCTTAGGCAAACAGACCAACGGTTTGGGTAATTTTCTATTGTACTGATAAGGACTGGCAGTGCAGTAGTGTATACTCTTTCATTGCAATGGTTTTTCAATGAAATATGTGTAAAGCTTGTGTGTTTGTCTACTGTGTAAGACTAGTGAGTGTGCACGGCCACCACAGGTTCTTTTCAGCTCTATCCTTCTCGGAAATTCAGTCCCCACACTGTCCTACAAAGGTTTTAGACACTGAGAGTGTCCAACAAGGATTCGTGTGCTGAGGTTTAATCCTCAGGGTGAACTAATGAGTAAGTGTGAGGGGTGGTAGAAGAGCTTTTGAGAAGTGATGGGGATTATATCGAATTATCAGAGTGGAGTCCTTGGGATTGAATTTTTTAATTGTAAGAAGAGGGAAAGAGACCCAGATGTATACATACATACATACATACATACGTTGGGGGAAGGGTCACTTGTTCGTCCCAGCCGCCCAGCCACGAAATAACCATATTATTTGCAATACTGTTTGGTCAATAGCTTAAGCGTATTTCTGGCTAAACTCATTTTCTAAACTAACCCATCTCTCTTATTCTGTATTTCACCATTTGGCTGTGGCTTACCAGCTAAAGTTCCCAGCATCTGTCTCAGGCAGATCCATGACTTCTCCCTAATTCAGCCTTCCTTACGGCAAGGAAAAGCAGAGAACTGCTCCCAACCACCTCTGAACATTCAACAGTTTGGCTAAGCACATAGAATCAAAGTCAGAACTCTTAGCCTGGCCTACAGAGCCCTGCAGCTCTGCAGATGGAGTCTCTATCAACCCACCTCACTCCCCTCACGCCCTCTGCACACTATACACAAGCAGAGGGAATGTTTGTTTACTCTACCATATCAACTTCAGATCTTTACTCAGGCTTTTGCATGGGGTTTCTTCTAGAAGGTCTTCTCTCTGATTTGCACATAGCTAGGTGTTGCTGCTAAGCCCTTTTCTTTCTTTTTCCTTTCTCTTATTCTCTCCCCCCACTCCCATCCTCCCCCCCCTTGCTTTCCAGCTAGACAAAGGTCTTACTTACTGTGTAACCCAAGCCAGCCTCACTTTGCAACCCTCTTTCCTCAGTTTCTCAAGTCTTGAGATTCCACATCTCCACCACCACCACCTGGGAAATGATTCTTATTTAAATGTCACTTGTCCAGACAAGATGGCCAAAGTAATGGCCTGCCAATCACATTTAATCCCAGCACCCTATTTTACCTTTCCACAGCCACAAGTGTCCTTTTTGTTTTGGTCCTGTCTTTATATCCCATGATAACAGAAATCTCACCTCTTTTTTCTGCTGGTCTTGTACAATATCTGGAAGGGTGAATATGAACTGAGTGAATGGATACAAGAATCACTAAATCGCCAGGCAGTGGTGGCGCACGCCTTTAATCCCAGCACTCGGGAGGCAGAGACAGGTGGATCTCTGTAAATCCGAAGCCAGTCTGGTCTACAGAACCAGTTCCAGGACAGCCAGGACTGTTTCACAGAGAAACCCTGTCTGGAAAAACAAACAACAACAGCAAAAGTTCACTAAATTGAAAGTGAGGTGCAACTTTCTTCTCTTTCTTTTTTCCCTCCTCGATTTTCCCACTCACGAATTACAGCAGTTTCCTTCAGGACCACTGCAGCAGGTTTTAAACGCCCCCTGTGCAAAGTCTTCAGCCTTCTCAGAAGGAAGCGTCCTGACAGAGATGCGCCTAGCTCTGTTTGGTGAAGAGAGCCAACTTCCGTGTTAAGGCATGGTGTCCCACACCCAAGAATTCCCATTCTTTCTCTTCTATATAGAAACGCTTTCTGTTGCGTAAACACGAGTTTTCAGCCTCATCGGTACAAGAAGGCTGCGCTCGCCGTCAGAATCGATTCTTTACACATTGAGAAAATGAGTGACTGATTTGCTCCCGGCGGCAGAGCGGTTTGTTCCTTTAGCTCTACTGAAGAGGGGAGCCAGATGGCTGCAACTAGGAGGAGGGAAGGCGCTGGGAAATAAAAATGCATCGTTGCAAATTCTGTGAGAAGTATTGAATATTTGCCGCCGATGATATTTTCTTACTCATGTTAGGAGTTACATACATTTTCAAGATATACACAGTAGCCCTGCTAGTCCATATTTTTAAAAATCACGTTAGACATATAATGGGATTTTAGTTTCAAAAGCATACAAAGCACACTACTGAATATAATGTATTTATGTTTTCCAGCACTCCTGTGATGCTGAAAGGAAGCTAGAGTGATGTGCACATGAATATTTAATCCCTTAAGGGTCCCTATTTTAGGTCTATGACCTTGGACAGCTTAAAACTCTAAATCTAATTGTTTTCATAGATAAAATAAAGAAACTAATAATTTTGTAGTGTGGTTGTTATTTGGCAAATAACCAAAATCATGACCTAGGCAAGATTCATGGCATAGTGTATGCTCAGAGAGAGTAGAATTGCTTTATGCAGAAGCAGGGACATGGGATGCCAAAGCCATGATGTAATGATATATTCTAAATCTCTCTGTTTCTAGATTGGTGCCATATCCCCTTCAGCTCATGCAATACCTATTCACTTTGTTCTTCCTTTAAAAACAAGACATTGCTCTAGGTAGGACCCGGGGATTTGGGAGTCTGGAAGGTTTCTGCTCAATAAACACTCGCCTTCAGGTTTCTCTAGATTTGTGGTTCATTGGTAAACAGTTATGTTTTCTTTTAACTTTAGTCTTCTTGACTTCAACACTTTCTGTGGATGCTTTGTTACTTCCCGTAGAGAGAGAAAAAGCCCTCAATCTGGAAATTCAGAGAGAGAATTGCTGTCAAAAAAATCTTTTCTTTCTTCCCCCTTAATAAATACATTTCCAAGCATGATTCAGAGTCTAAAAACATGCTATTATCCCTTTTCAGAGGCTGATACCTAAGGAGAAAATAAAAACATACCGAAATAAAAAGCAGTAATTTGAGTAGCTTTTAAAACCCTACTCCTGGGTGGCTTTTCCTGATCAGTTAGCTTTGTGATTAACAAAGGCATTGGGAGATGTTCACTCCATCAAATGCATAGGATTAAAGAAAACAAAATTCACCTTTTAGTCTGTCGATGGGCCATTATAAAATCTGAATAGAAAATTAATCACTGCTAATCAAGACTATGCCTTCGCAACAAGTGGTTTCAAATAAAAAACCCCTAAGAAAGCCGGAGGCTAAAAAGGAAAGTAAGTTTCAATCAGAAGCAACTAGAATACCTCAGAGGGGAATATTTACAGGGAGACTTCAGACAAGTCTAATGATAATCATTTACACTCTATATTAAGCCTAATGTCAAAGTTAAATGCAGATGAGAGCCAAGGAGAGTAGGCACCTACCAAAATTCCAATATTCAGAAAGCCTCTGCAAGAATCAATCAACCCAGATTTCATAAGAATTTCTAAGGGATATTGATCATTTGTATCACAATATCAAGGTTAGAGTGTGACCTTAGGCATCTGCCAAGGGGAGTGTGGACTCAGAAGAAACAGAGCAGAAGGAGGCTCTGGGCTCACCCGAACCAGCAGCGTTCAGAGGAGATTGCTTCTGGATGTCTAAATATAGTTGGGAACTGACGGACAGTTCTGAAGCCCAAAAAGGCACAGGAAGAAGTGTAAGCAGTTATCAAAAGTATTCTAGACAGAAAAGCTAATGAAGAAAGCCTACCCATTCTAAAGTAGGCCTTTAAGATACTGGATCTAGTATACAAGATACAGGACCAAAATGACATGTTTGTTGGAAAGTCAGGAATCTATTCAGTACAACTGGGACAGCAGACTCCTGAAAAATTTCAGAAGCTGGCCTAGGGAAGGCTGCAGTCCAAAATGAGTGGAAAACATGAGACAGGGACAGAACGGAGCCCCAGGAAGGCTAGAGGCTGCAGGTGAGGGTGTTGGGGACTGCAGACCCTCAAACCCTGAGTTTTCTGTGACCCCTTACCTGCCGGGAGTAAACACTTGTTTTTCTGTGCTTGCAGCTGCTCTGGGCACAGGACCCTCATGAGCTCCTGATGGCAGGGGAGTGATTTCTTGTGGGCTTGCAGCTGAAAAGTCCTAAGAGCTAGGGCGTGGCCATTAGTCAAGAAGAGTCCTTTATAAGCTGCCCTGGAACACAATAAAATTGGCATTCTTGTTTCAAGGATGACCCCCCCCCTCTCTCTCTCTCTCTCTCTCTCTCTCTCTGTGTGTGTGTGTGTGTGTGTGTGTGTGTGTGTGTGTGTGTGTGTGTGTGTGTGTGTGTGTGTGTCTTTGAATCTCCAGCCCCTTGCCCAACTCTCAAACCATCCTGTGGTGTTCAGGCAGAACAGTATACCCCATCACTAAGCGGTGGAGTCCTAGACAAAAGAAGCAATGCATCAGGACTAAGCCAGCACCACTTGCGGGTTTTACCTCTAAAAAGCCCTCCTGGGAGAGGGACAGAAAGAGCCTGGAATGCCCATGTCCTCCTCTAAGAGCCATTTCTAGTGAAAACGCTGCTAGAGGCTTGTTCTATAGTGGGGAGGAAGACGCTCACTTCCGTGAGTCCTTTCAATCTCCCCCTGCTGCCCTCAGGGACAGCAATCCATGGGGGACAGAGCATGGGTCAGTAAGGAATATGGCAGTCAGAAAGCTGGAGATGCACGCAAGGGCTATGGGGCTTAGTGGAAACACAGATCCACAGAGGTATCTTGTTTGATTCTTCGAGCATAAAGACTAACTCACATTCGCCACACCTTTGCACCAGGCTTCCAGTAGAATAATGGTGGATTATAGCTTAAAGAGATGTAGCTTTCTCTTAAGGAGGCAAACTCAGCATAGAAGACCAAACAAAAACACTCCCGAACTCATATGCAACCACTTTATGGCACATATCAATGGCAAGCATAAAATCCAGTCAGCTCCTTGACAGAATAACATAAATCCTCACTCCAAAAACCTATCTCAGTTGCTATTGCTTGACACAATATGTCCAGTGCCAACAAAAAAAGATGCAAGACATATCAAAAGGCTGGAGAAAACAGAAACTGAAAAGATAAAGCAGTCAGCAACGCAGACTCAGATACAAAAGGGGCCTACATTCTCAATGGAGAATTTACAGTCATAGGAGAACACATGTCAAGATGTGGCGGAGGAGTAGACGGCCTGGAAGAACAGAGGGGAATTCAGACAGATAGAACTCTAAAGGAAAAGGAGCAGGGAAGGGGAAATTGGATGACTGTTGCAAAAAATAAACAATGCCTCTGATGAGCTTAGCAGTAGATTCACGCAGGTGTCAGGAAAAGGAACTTGAACATAGGGAAATTGTTGTTTCCCAAATTAAAATGTCACCCATGATCTGTGAGACAATTTCCAAAAGTCTATCACATATATGATTGGATTGTCAGGCTACCAGAGGGAGCACAGAGCAACGGAAATGTGGGACATAATGACTTGTCCAACATGAATGGCAGACACCAAACTCCAGGTCTAAGAAATTCAGAAAGAAAGATAACTAGGCTGGGGGACATAGAGTCTATAAGGACTTAGGACAATAGAGAAGGGGAAGGAAAATGATATAAAACCAAAAGCATTATCTTCTGCTAGAAACCAACAAAGATTGTTTTCAGGAAAGTAAGTCCGGTCATTGTGGGTGCTGAACGTGAGGCTTGTAAGAGAAAGCCGCTGGCTTTGGCTCTCAGCAGGAATGAGATAACCCCTTCTCTGTAAAGATATCACACACACTCACGAGTCAATACACACTCTTTTTTACAGTGTGCGAAGGCTCTCAGATTTTATAGCAATTCTGGTCAGTCTCTGCAGGGCTTATATTCCCTCTTGCTTCGGCACTAAAAGTGCAGCTCTGTGCATAGACATTTACTCAGACAAGAAAACACAGCCCAAGATTAACCCTCAGGTTCTCTCTTTAGATATAGCCATCAGGATAGTGACTTTCCCATGCTTTAGCATTTCAAGTTGCTAGGTGGTGGAAAACTCTGACTGACACCGGCCAGTCTGCCACCAAGTGAAGAAGTATGAGGAGGGCAAACCCCTTACCCTTCCTATTGCAGCCTTGTTTATTCACTTAGCTTTTCATCCATCTTTTTATTTAACCGGCTGTAGAGTGGGCATGGCTTCTGTCAGCAGTCGGGAGACTTATCAAACACCAGGACGTTAATGGAATTCTGTATATGAACACAGTAGTAAAACAGAAAGGTCCCAGGATTATCTCAATGGAAGCAGGAAAATGTCATAAGAAGCCATCCCTTTATTAGAAGTTTGTGACGACCAAACAAAATATTTGTGACTAAAATGCCTTGTTTGCAAATGTTAATAGCACATTTAGCCACAGTAGTTAAAAGCTGGTAACAAATCCAATTGTTAGTGAAAGGAAAACAGATCGGTTATGTATATCTACGTGGTGGAATAGTACTCAACAATGTGCAGTGCACAGTAACATGGGCTGGTCATACTGCGGTTAGCTGCTAGGCTAAGCCCCCGGGTGGGAAGGATTGAAAACCTCAACATGGCTACTAGTTTTACTATATTTCACTCTTGGTTGCTTAGTCCAGACTCTGACCCTTACAATCTGATTACAACTCCAGAATCGGAATGACAGAACCATTGCTGGCATCTATATTGGAACATGCAGAGAATGTCTCAAATTGAGCATGCTCAGGATAGGGCCTGGGACAAAATTCCCAGGAGATGGCGAAACACCGTAACAATCTAAAAAGGAAGGATTTTATGGTCTTTATTGTGTTGTGTCTTTGTTTTTGTTTTCGGAATTTTACAGCATTTTGAAGTAACTACACGCAAACAAGTATACTAACAATATTTGCAATATAAATTAAAACAATCAAGCATGGGTTACAGGAAAGTATATGTATTTACATTGTTTTTTTTCTCTTTATTCTAGTCAGTTGCATTTAGAAAGTAAAGTGTAACACGTCCAATCAAATGATTACAGCCAAGGCAGTAGAACCATACTAAGAATAGAAGTATTAGGCTGGAGAGAGATGGCTCAGCAGTTAAGAGCACTAGCAGTTGTTGCAGAGGACCCAGGTTCAATTCCCAGCACTCACAACCACCTGTAACTCCAATTCCAGGGCATCTAATGACCTCTTCTGGCCTCTGTGACCATAAGGCACAAGTGTCTTGCGCAACCATACCTACAGACAAAACGCCAATACATATAAAATTAAATAAAAAGGTTTAAGGATTATATGTATTATCTTTGCTCGCTGTCCTCGTTTTATCTTTACACACAGAAAGGGAAACATCATAGCTGAGCCCCTGAAAAGGGTACGTTTGTTACTGTTTTGAAGCAACTTAACTTCCTCGGTGATTAGAGATGGAGGCTCATTATTCAAACTTTAGTCTCCTTTTAATCAAGGCTGTGGAACCTGAGGTTTGCTTTCAGAGTTGATTTTTAATTTTTTTCTCTTAACCAAGTAAAATAAACACTATGTATATCTGTATATAATATAGACATTTAAATATATATTTGCAGCCCATATGTCTAAATCTGCTCTGAAAGCCAAAGTACTTCCCGGAGTATAATTTGAAATAAAAATTCCAAGAGCTGTTACTTGAAACCCTGAACTTAAAATATTTGCTAAAGGAATTCATCTAGTTAGAATCTGTTAAAAAGAAAAAGGAAAAAAAAAGAACCTGTTTGTTCAATCAAAGTTGAGTAGCACCTGCTTTATAGAGATTGGGGTCTTTACAGTTTGATCGGATTGACTCAAACATTAATAAAAATATGATCCCGCTTCTTAAAGTTAGACATAGTTCAAACTGCTTCACTTGTATAACCTACATCTCAGGAAAAGCTGGCACAAAGCATATTAGAGGCTGCCAGGAATCCTGCCTATGACAATGGCATATTGTGTTGTTCAGAAAAGTTACCAATGTACGATGTGCGTGATGGCAGAACCCAGGGGAATGGGCATTGCAAGGTGTTAAATTTGTTTCTAAAATATTTAAAGGATAAGTATGACATCTCCTAATTAAGGCAAGATGATGAATCAAAGATCATAGCAAGCCATTCAATTCAGGGCAACCTGACTTTAGGGGTCATTTTAGGACTCCAAAATGTAAGCCAAGTTTATCAAAACTTATAGGGAAGAAACTCTGGAGTTATAATTATCCATATTGATATTATCCTGGACAGGAGAATTACTAAGAAGCTAAAGTTTATGGGTGCTCAGGAGAAATAAAGTTGAGGAAATGCAAAGAACGTGTTTGAAGGCCAACCAGGTAAATGCATTTGCATCACTTCCTGCAGCCAGACCACACTCCTATAACTTTAAGAATATAAAATCAATTAAAATTCATTTTGTGACATGCACATCCACACTAAATGATACCGTTCAGCCAAATGTTTAGATCTATTTATTTTGCCATCAAAAAATAAATTTAAAAAATATTGTTTGGAAAGCTCTTGGCTGTCTGTCGCCCACTTGCTGTCTAGCAGCTGGCCAGTGATGTTTAATAGTCCAACTAATTCCAATTTTAGAAGCTGTTTTCAGTAGACCATGGCCTTGGGAAATTATCATATATGGACAGTATCCAATAATAAAATAAATGAAGTATTTTTTCTGTGTAACTGCAAGCAGAATCTAAAATTATAGATCATCATCTCCCAAAGCTTCACAGATTATGATGCTAAAAAAATCTCAACAAGGCAACCTCATGCCTTACAAGTTTCCAGAGTTTTCTTTCTCCATTATTTGAAGAAATTCTCCCCCAAATTAAAGTTTACACAATATTGTTGGGTGGTGGTAGCACATGCCTTTAATTCCAGCACTCAGGAGGCAGAGCAGGTAGATCTCTGTGACTTCGAGACCAGCCTGGTCTACGAGAGCTGGTTCCAGGACAGCCAGGGTTGTAATGCAGAGAAAACTTGTCTTGAAAAAAACAAGAAGAAAAAAAAAGCTTATACTATATTAACAAAATAAATGGCATTATATGATGGCATTGAATTTAACTAATAAATTCCAGAATTTCCTTTAAAAAGAAAATATAAACTTCTTTATTGGCTTCCTTGTATAGTTCTCTAAATTGTTCTCAGTGTCCCAAGACATCTGTCTGAGTCTGCACAGTGCTGCTAGTGGACCTAGAGTATTTACATGCAATGCAGGAACCAACAGAATTGGGTTTGAGTCTCTGTTGTCATTACTGGTTTTCCACTTATCACTTCTGTGCTTTGTTTCTGTTTATTTCTCTTTTTATTCTGGCTTCAGGCTGATTACATTCTTATTGCGTTCATCTCTGTTATAAGTTATTAGCTATGAATCTTCCATTCTGATGATTTCTCTAAAATTTGTGACATACACAGTTACCACCTGTTCATACCGAAGGAACTTTCCAGCATTACTCTCCAATAATGCGTGAATACAGTTCTTTGCAAACTACTACTAGGGAAAAAAAATCTTAGGGGCAGCCAGTCAGATTTTAAAGGGAGGAGGTATGGCAAGATGGCACAGAGGATAAAGGCATTTACCACTGGGTCTGATAGCCTGAGTCCAATCTCAGGACCCACACAGTGGGAAAATGAACCGGCTCCTGACCGCCACACACAGATACAAACACTAAGAGTGAAAATGGCATGGCACAAGGCATGGGGCCACAGCAGCAGCAGGAAGGCAGCAGGTGAGGTAACTTCTTCAAGGTTAGAAAGGACACTGGACTGCTTTCCTTGGGGACAGCTCTGTTCTGAACACAGAAGTTGCTCTAAAGTTTGCTTCTTTCAGTCTTTAAAACCTGGGTCTGGCTGGAAAACTTCAATGGGCTGAGGAAGAGGCAACTACTTTTCAGACAGAGAGAAACAGACATGAGACTTACGGGACAGGAGGTATTCTCCACAGCTGAGATTCTGAGAGTAAAGTGTGTAGATTCCAAGTTACCAGATGGAAACACCCACTTAGATGACACCTTCACAACAGGGAGGGGCAGTTCCAGTTCTTCTTTGTCTGGACCTAGTCAACATTTCAACCAACTGAGAAATAATACATGGTTGGCAAAGACCACTTTATAAGATATGGAAACAGACCAAAGCATGAGTTTGTGGGACGCTAGCGGCTATGGTGACATTTGCAGGAATGGTGAGGCAGGGTGAGCAGTGAGTTAGATTGATGTGGGATTTCCCTCTGTATGCTGTGATTACCATTAATAAATAAAGAAACTGTTTTGGGTCTATAGCAGGGCAGAACTTAGCTAGGTGGGAAAACTAAGCTGAATGCTGGGAGAAAGAAGGACAGAGTCAGGGAGAAGCCATGGAGCCTTTGGAGATAGACACTGGGAACTTTGCCTGGTTAGCCACAGCCACGTGGCAATATACAGATTAATAGAAATGGGATAAATTAATATGAGTTAGCCAATAAGAAGCTAGAGCTAATGAGCCAAGCAGTAATTTAATTAATACAGTTTCTGTGTGATTATTTCAGGTCTAAGCTAGCCAGGTGTCCAGGAGCCAACAAGTGGCCCTTCTGCAACATTAGAGAGCTAGAATCATGCTAGCAGGCTTTATAACGTCAGGTAGGGAATCCAAGTGTTTCACATTAGGGTTGAGTTAGAATGGTTAAAGTAATAATATTTGATACATAAAAGTTAGATAAGAGGCTGCTCACATGTCAAAGGTTTGGTGCCCAGTCTGCAGCCTGCATTTCTGCTGAGAGGAACAGAAATTTTGAGAGGTGGGGTCTGGGAGGCCTTCAGGTCATTGGCTCTCAGTCCTTAAGAGGTACTGGGACTTGAGCCGTTTCTTTCTCTTCTTTGATTTTCAGCCAAGAGGTGAGTGGTTTTCCTCCCTCACTCTCTTGTGGTGACACCCTGCCAGAGACCCCAACAGGGCAAAGGGACCACAGATTGAAGCCTTAAAACAAAGATTCAAAAGAGCACATTTTCAAATGACCCTTGACTGGTCCTACATGTAACCATATTTTTGTTATAATTATATTTGGGGACAGGTTTCTTTAGGACAGAAAGATAAGTAAAGAAGACTTGTTTGAGGTTCACTTTTTCCAGAAGACAAATAAATGTAATAGCGCTAACTACGGAGCTGGAGGGCGGATGGAACAGTTAAGAGCCCACTCCGCTTTTACTGACCATGGGAGTTGGGTTCCCAAGGCCCATGTCACGTGGTTCACACCCACCTGTAACTCCAGATTTCTGAATGAGAGCTAATGAATGACAACAAAAAGTCTCAGCCTGGAAGCTGTGGTGTGGCACAGTGAGTCATACAGTGTCCCCTTTAGACCACACATCCTTACTTGCGTCCATTGCGGTGAGTCATTGATCTGGTTTGAGGCTTCTGGTTTCCGCTGCACCCTCCATCCTGGGCCCTCACTGGGTCTCCTCTTGGATATCCTGTTGTCCTGTGGCCGTGGAGATCCTGTAGCTTTGGATCTGCAGGTCGGGCCCCTTTGCATGCTCCAACAGTCCATAACTGAGGTGGGTATTGGGGTGGGCCAACTTTCCCACCCAGCACAGGCAGCAAGGGGTGGGGAAGAGAAGAGGGCATCTCTCCCTGGCCTACTCCACCATATGTCAAGCAGTGGGCCCGGATCTCTCATGCACGTCTGTAGGGCCAAATCACCTGAGCTCCCTACCTCAGGCCCAACCCACCCTCTACCACCAACACCCACCCTCTCACCTACCCATCAACAGAGTCAGCTCTATTGTCCAACAAGGCCCACCCTTGCCAGTACTGCAGCGGGTAAGAGGTAGCATCAGCTCTCCCACTATCATAACCCTGGGAGCAGTTTCCCTACCTGCAATAGGTGACGAAGGGTGAGGGGACCATTTCTCCCTCACCCATACCACCGTGTGACAGACAGACAGTGGGGCTAGCTTTCCTACTCTCAAGCTTCCAGGGCCAGCTCACTCACATCCCTGTGGACAGAGACAGCTTTACTGTGCTGCCCCGGCAAAGTATGAGCTCTCTCTCCCAAGTGCGGCAGTTGGTGAAGAGGGGGCAGGGCCATTTCTCCTCAGTGCTGCAGCCAATGAGGGGCGGATCCAACTGTGTGCAGTCCCTTCCTCCCTGAATTTGGTGGTAACGGGGACCATGCACATCTACACAGACCGAGGCTGAGACAGGGCCACGCGACCCTTGGCAGCCAGGACCCCAGGTCCAGATAGCACCATGTCCCCAGGTAGTTGGCAACATAGGTCACTCAGATCTGTAACATCACAGCCCTCAGTAACTAATATGGTCCTAGATGGTAGCCCAGACCCAGGTCGTTCAAGTGGCCCTTTGGCAACATGGGCCATGGATATCAACATAGCTGACTTCAGTTAGTTCATGGACCCAGCCATGGATCCTTGTCAGCATCCCAGGCCAGAGTGTCACCATGACCCTGATTGGCAGTGCAGGTCACTCAGATCAGCTTGGACCCAATGGCTGCGTGGCCCTCAAATGCCAACATGGCCTCAGGGGGCATGCCAGATCCCGGGCATCCTCACAGCCCTCAATGGCAACAAGAACCTAGGACATCATCATAGACCTGGCTGTGGCTGGGCCACAGACCCAGGGATGGCCCCAGCCACAGCTCGTTCCAGATGATGCCATGGTCCTTGTTGGGAATGTCACTCAGGTCTGTATGGTCTCAGCAGTAGCACAGCCCTAGGACACCAACCTTGCCACAGGTGGCAGCCCAGATACTGGTCATCCGTGTGTCCTTTGGTGGCAACATGGGTCATGGACATCAACACAGACCCAGGCTACAGTAGGATCGCAGTTCCAGACATGGTCCCTGGCTGCAGTCCAGGGCCAGATGTGATCACAGTCCTAGTTTGCCTCACAGGACACACAGGTTGACACGGCTCCAAAACTTTTCTTTATAAAGGCTGATAATCACTAGTGCTTGCTGTAATAAGAAAGCTGACTAAGGAAGAGGAGGTCAGAGCATGGCTTCCGGAGCCTGGTTGGTTTGCGTGGATGTTCTCCCTACTGATCCCTGCGCTGTCTTAAAGGACCGGGTGGTCCTGGGAGGAGAACCCTCTCAGATATCAGCTCTCAAACTACCGTACAGCTTGGAAAACTAAAACTCACAGAATGAAGATACACAGAAGTAGAGTGAGGGTTTTAAGAGTTGAGATGTAACTCTGGGCTTAAGAAATACTCTAGAACACCGGAAAGCAGCGGCAAGATTATCATGTGACAACTATTGCCATCTCAGAAAACATTTAGATTATGGATTATACTAATGGCATATATTACATAGTATTAATTATAAATTCAGACTATCAATCAACTCTGAAAACATACTAAAAATGTTCTGTATCCTACAACATCAGATATTCAGCCAAGATTGAATTCTTTATGTAAAAATAACCAAGCACATCTACCTCATTGGTGCGCAAATCTTTTGTTTTTAATGAATGAAAAAATTCTATGCATGTTGTGTACTGAAAGAGTGTTTGAAAATACATATTTACATATGTAAATATATATTTACATATGTCTGACTGGTATTCCTATTTTACATACCTGTATATTTTACATACCTGTATATTTAGGGTAGTGTGACTGTTTCCGATGGGAAAAGGGAGTCCTAAGCCAAGAATGAGTAAGAAGCCATGTTCTGTATTTATTCTTCTTCTTCTGAAGAATTACTTGATCTGTGAAGAAATGTGTTTTATATTATGCTATATTGGACATTATTATCTTGAACTTGACATTATATAAAGTGAAATGCTAAAACAATTACATTTTCAAACCTTTAAGTCAAAGAGACACAGAAATGAACAAGACAAGAGTTAAATAATGCAAATATATTAGAAAGGTATTTTTATAACAGAAACTTGATATTTTTATTAATACGTGAGGACAGAGAGAGTCCAGGATATGCTAAGTGACCTAGGAGGTCGGGAGTCATTGGCAGCCATATAAATATGAATCATTTACTTAGCTGGCCCCTGAGCTCACCTCTCAGACTGCTCTAAGCAAGTGAGCAGATTACTGTATAAGGAAGTAAGCAGGGAGCCTGCTACCCCTTAGCACTCTGGTGAGTTCTAGGCAAGCAGTCTCACGACTCAGGTTTGTGACTGGTTCATTCACAACCCTAAAACTGACAGAAATGTTGAAGTAACCCAAGGAAAATATTGTGTAGGACAAAATAAAAATGGCTATGAATAAAACAATGTCAAGAAGAAAACTTAACAGAATGATTAGGCTTTTAAGTTGGATCAAGGAAGGCGAGGTGAGCCAAGTTACTCAAGTGTCATTTAGAGACAGGTTGATGACAGCATGGCCACAGCACCCAGGAGTTCTTTTCATACGACTGTCAAAATCACTACTGAAAGCTTTTAAATTCTGTAGTAGCTAATAGTTTCAGAATTATCTAACATCTACCACTCTGATATCTAAAACCATTTTATGTCAAGCCTTTCTTTCTGCTTTCTGACGTAACTCTTTAGACACAGGTAATGTTTTAACAAATCAACTTGGATCTCGGAAATCCACAATTTCTGAATTATTCCTTTATGGCACATTAAACAATGCAACACAAAAAACCTGATCTCCGAATCAGATCATGGACTTCAAGGGTCATAAACTCAAGTGGCTGCAGGGGACCCATGGGGCACGTAAAGTGTGAGCAGCCGAGCAGGTGTGGAACTGTGGGTGTTGGTTCCAAGTGTAACCGTGCTCAGCTTTTCTGCACAGACCCCATCAGTGATTTCCCCACGCAATCGCCATCAGTGTTCTACATCATCGCCTCATTGCACAGAGACACAAGAAGGTAAATGCCAACGAGCAGTCCTTCAACTCCAACTCTGAGCAGTTGGCACCCCAGAAGTGTCAGTGGTGAGGCTTCTCACATTCGGGATGTGACATGCCACATAAAACGAGAATGAATGTGTGAGGACAATGGTTTCTTTAGTCATATTTGATAAGAATCTTTAATTAGCCTCTGCTAACCTCTGTCTTCCCCAGCAGCGGTGACAGCGTGAAAGGTCCTCAGTGGATATGCCTTTAAACAAGGAAAAGTAGGATTCAAAGTGTGGAAGCCACTGAAGCAAGAGCTTTCATAAGTGCAGCTAATGGGAGCTAAACTCTTTCCCGCAGTGAGAAAGTGTCACCGATGTGCCGGAAGCACCGTGAATTCACTCCACAAACACTGAGAATCTGCTGTCAGTCAGATACTTGTTCTAGGGTCTCTGAAGTCAGAATTGAGCAAATTTTTACCAAGAAGCTCATTGAATGAATTTGCAAACTCAATTATTTGTATTGTATATCATAAATATTGGAATGCACCCTTATAAGGTCAAATTACGAAAGCACCTAACCGGTTTTTCCTGACTCTCTCCATAAACATTTACATAAGCTTGGGTCGGCCCATAATCTCTTTGCATTAGTTTTGGGATATTTAAAGGCAACAACAGTCCCATCCTGAATGCTTTCTAAGTTTTGTTATACAAATGATTTGAGGCAGTGAATTTAAAAAATATATTTGGAAGCTTATAAAATCGCTTTCCACATGGATTTTTCGAACATCCTCAGTGTTGGTGATTCCCTCTCCTATCCCCTTCTCTTTCTACCATCCATAACTTTTTTTTTTAAGAAGCTGAGGAAGTTCTTGAGAAGTATCAGGAAAAATAAAATCACAGTATTTAGGTTATACTCACACACCCAGACAGCAGTTTTTACGTTTCTCTGCCCTCCGCTATAGTATTCCTGGTCCGATGGAATCCTGTCCAGACATTTTGTTCCCATAATTTTCTCCCATGAGTTTTGGGAATGTCTTAAGATAGTTGGTTTTCTCTTTTAATTTAAGGGGTATTTTAATGTCCTATTATAGTGTGTATGTGTGTAGGATGCTTGTACATGTGCGTGCATGTGTGTATGTGTGCGTGCATGTGTGTGTATGTGTGCATGCATGTGTGTGTGTGTGCACATACATCAGAGTGTGGAGGTCAGAGAACCACTTGCAGCTGTTTCTCTCCTTCCACCATGAGCTCTGGAGACTGTCCAGCATGTGCCTTTACCTTCTGAGCCACCACTGAGATGCAGTGTACACAGAAGCACCCATGTCTGAAGCGCGCAGCTTAATAAACTTCCAGTGAGTGAACACACCAGTATAATCGGAATCTGGATCTGGAAACCTTGTGTTTCTAGTACCCTTAATCTCTTGTTCCATATCTCCAGCACTATTCACACACAAATGTATACTTCACTATAATGAGTCCCATTTATTTCTGATTTTTGAAGCTTAAATAAATTGACTCATTTGATTTGTAATCTTCTGAGTCTAACTTCTTTTTCTCAGTATTATAGCCATGTCCTGCATCCCTGTTGTTGGGTGTGGCAATAGTCTAAATAATTCTCTTCTTGTATAGATTTACATTGCAATGCTATATTACTCCTTATGAACTGCTGCAGGCATTTGGGTCCAGTTTGGGGCTACTAGAAGACAATGTTACGTCATTTTTATGCATGTCTTTTGGTGAACATATTACTACATTTTTAAAGATTTAGTATATTTTAAATCATGCATTTGTGTGTGGGTGTGTGCATTTTAGTGTAAGTGACTGTGGAGGCTGGAGGCGAATGCCACATTCTCTAGAAGTGGAGTTACAGGCTGCTGGGAGCCATCTGACAAGGGTGTTAGGAATTGACTCTGGGTCTTCTGGAAGAGCAGAACACATTCTAAACTGATGAACCATCTCTCCAACCCATATGATTAATTTACTGCATATCTACTAAGAAGTAGAAGTACTACAACTACAGATCATTTTCCAAAGTGGTTGTACCAATTCGTTCTTTATTCAGTCATGTCAGAGAGTTTGGTCAAAACTGTCATCTATTTCAATGTCATTGTGTCAAAACTGTCATCTATTAAGAGGAAAAAACTCATCTATTTTGATGTCATTGTGTTGGTCTCAGGGGCTTGGTTTGCTTTCAACTCTCTACATTGCCTGGGATGGTCTTCAACTCTGATTGACAGACCCTCAATCTCCTGAGTGTTGGGATTACAGATATGCACCATCATACCCAGCTATTATCTAACTTTTAATCTGTTACTTTTATACCCACTCATTCTAGCAACAAAAACAACATCCTGCTAAATTTCAAAACTCCCTTTAGGGATGGTGCTGATTCTGCCGAGCCTATAGTATGACAGAGCAAAACAGTGCAGAAGTTCCTCCATCTTGTACTCTCGCTGGGGCAAATATAGGTTTGAGTAGAATTTGATCTCTTTCTGATAGCCTGAACTGGCCATCTGGCCATCTCCTGTGACCAGATAGATGCCTAGCCCAATTTTCATCAGAGAGACGATACAAAGAAAAAAGAATAAACTAAGAATGAAAAGGGATCCACCTATGCAGCAACAGAAAAACTGTTATGTATACTGAATAAAGTCTCCAGATATTGTCTAACACCCCCTTGGGAAAAATTATTGCAACAAATGGCAAATGTATTTGTTACTGTCACGACTTACGCTATTTAAAATTTGTAATCAAAAAGGATCCATATAAAAATTAGGATAGGTACAAAGGAAGTCCCCCCATTGAAGGTGATAGAGATTAAATGCTCTTGCTGAGATATCAACTTTCTTTCTCCCATGATCTGTATGACCATTGCGAGAAAAATAGTAAAATTTTTTAAAAATTATCTTAAACAGGAATAAAACTCTGAATTCCTAATATTGTAAAAGCTGCTAACTTGCTATATAAACTGGAAAAGGTAATTAGGACATGCAAGTTAATGGTCAGAAACCTTATAAATGATCAAATCCTCTTTCTTTTTTTCAAGTCAGGGTTTCTCTGTCTAGCCCTGGCCATCCTGTAACTCTCTCTGTAGATCAGGCTGACCTCAAACTCAGAGATTCACCTGTCTCTGCCTCCTGAGTGCTTGGATTAAAGGTGTGCACCACCACCTGACTGATCAAATAGTTTAATATGCTCAAAATTATGCTTGCAATCTTGCTGAGTACAAATGTAATTCATTTCAGAGACAAGCTTTATTAACCTTCTGTGTTTGTTTAAGGTTAAGCCTAAAACAAGTAAACAAGTAACTAAAAATTAGTAAAGTTTGTTAAAATCAGGAATACTTAATTGGTGGCCCTCAAACTCTTCAGAGAGCTACTCAATATGGCATTTAAAATCTTCAGTGGAAAAACAGCTTGCCATGATAGATAACAATGCCAGCTCCTAATAGCAGCCCTAAGACTTACTCCAAACAAACAAAAACAAAACAAAACAAACAAATAAACAAAAAAACAATTGCTCCTTGGTAATGCTAATAACCACTGGGCTAAACTGTTGCATGCCTTGACCACTGCCTGGACCCTGCCCAAACTGTTAACAATGTCTACCCTTTTATACTCCACCCAGGCCAATCAAAATTCATTAATTAATTAACAGAATCCTAGCAGTTCTTGGTGCCAAAGAATTGGGAAACTCTGTTAGTACTCTGAAAGAGGAGTTTTCCTCTGGAGCTGAGACGGCTCTACAGAAAAGGGTTGGACCTACTCTTCTTCAGGCATGGAGGACTTTGTACGGCCTTGGGAGAAACATGCTGTTTTACACTAACAAATCTGGTGTAATTAGACAGACTGGCAGAAAACCAGGCCCATCAGGCCAACCAGGGCTGGTATGATTCCTGGTTGAACTGGTCCCCTGCAGTAATTGCCCTTGTCTCCAGCCTCCTTGGCCCTCCTCTCACTCTGCCTGGACTACTCCTGATTGGGCCTTGCCTACTGAGTGCCCTGGTCTGATCTGTTAAATGTAGACAGAATCTGTTAATATTTAAATCATTATAAAAAGAAGAAGAAGAAGACAAATGCTAGCTCAGCTGTGCTAAAATGTCCAAGACAAGGGGAAAATGAAGTGAGAAAAGCCATATTTGGTAAATCTTGACATGACGTCAGGCTAGACCTGAGTTTACTCTGACCCTCATGCACATAAGGTACTTAGAGGAATGTTTGCTAACCTGCATTCTTCTGCTTCTGTAACCGCTAGGCTTTCTGCTCCACCATCAAACAGAAATGCCAGGATAACACCACTGTGCCCTATTCTTATTAAAACTTCATAACACTGCTAAGGCAGTGGGGGCGGGGGTGCTAACTAAACTTGAGGATTTTACCTTTTACAAACCCCCTGCTCACTCAGCTCAGAGCCACCTCCAGGCTTGTAGTTACAAGAGTGCATGCCCCGGGCTGGGTCTGTGTGGCTCAATAAAAACATCAAATGTATAAAGATCCTGATTTTCTTCCTTTGGGTGAGAGCATTGAGCTACACCAGGGAGGTGAGAGCTGTTGGGAGCTCATCTTTCAGGAATTTAGGGCAGAGGTCAAGGGCTATTCTGGAGAGCTCCTGGTAGGGAAGGGCCGTTCCTTAGCCTTCACACTTATAGTGAAGAAAACACAGTCTTCAATGTCAGACTTCTGAATTTGTGTTTTAGCTACTTTGTTAAACTTAAATGCTATGTAATTTCGGTATGCTGCTTTCCTCCTGCAAAATGGAGTGTTGGCAGTGTTGTAATAAGAAATCTACAGACTTGCCCTGTCACCTGGGTACTCTGTCCCTTTAAGAGTTAAGCCCCACCCACTCCCAATCTCCTTTCTACCCAGGCCAGCTGATTTAGTGCCTATTCTCTCTCTCTCTCTCTCTCTCTCTCTCTCTCTCTCTCTCTCTCTCTCCCCATCCTTCTGAAGAGGCAGCTTCTGCCTCTCCTTCCCCCCTTTCTCTTTCTTCTCTTTCTCTGTCCCCCTCTCCCTTCCCCTCTCTCTCTCTTCCTCCCCCCCATAACCACTTACCCTTATACCCTTTCCAATACCCACTAAATAAACTCTATACCCAAGCTCTTTCTGAATGGCATATCTGTCTGTCTCTCACCTGCCATGGTCCCCACACCAGTAGGGTAGCATTGACCTCATATGTTTGTTGGAAGGATAAATATATCAATAAACATATTACATGGAAGAGCCAAACATGTTTGCAATAGATATGTCATGGCTACTTCAACATTTCCAACAAATGTCCCCATTAGATGAAGCATCGTGCATTATTTAGAGAGAAAATTTCATTATATAAGACCATTAAAGTCCTGATTTTTATAATTAAAACGTCTTTTCTAAGAAAGATGATTTAGAATTCTGTGATGTTCCTTCCAATTGGTATCTGCAAACAGTAATTTTCCTTCTTCAGTTTTAGGTAGCATTTGAAAGGTGCCTGTAAGCATGATAGCCATAGAACATCTGAATTCCATTGTGCTTTTTACTTTACAGGGATGTTAACATTTCAATTTAGAAGACTAAAAATTATACAGAAAAAAATATATGTGCCTATATACATATAGATTTTATGTATGCCTATATATGTGCCTATATATGTAGGGCCCGGGGTTCATGTTGAAGACAGTTTCTGGTCAGCCAGCTGAAACATTCCTGTTTGTTCCTGTGCTCCCTCTGCCCTGCCTGGTGATTAGCTGTAGGGCATTGTTTACTCCATCTTGGGTGTGGCAATTTCCCACCTGCCTGGGGGGAATTCCTTGTGCTGCTGCTAGGAAGGATCTTCCCAAGGTTGAATAAGGCTGACCTCCTTTCGATTGACCCAGGTCTCTAGTGTGTTCTTCCAATCTCCAGGCCCTTGCCCGGCTCGTGTATGGTACAGTGGCGCGCGAACTGTACCGAGAGGGTAACACAGAATCGGGTGTTACATATACATAATGTCATTATATATGCCTTATATATGACATTATATAAGCCTTATTGGGATCATTTGTTATTCTAACTTTCAGAGTCATCCTTCCTTTACCCATTAGTATGCTAATAAGAAAGCTCCAGAGACCCCGGAGAAAGTTTCTGCCCTTTGTCTCTGTCCTTCAGAGCATTTCCACAAGAATAAAGAATTTTTGCAAGCATGCAAATCCCCCAATAAAAACCTCTGAAAACCACCTTTTTCCAGTAGAAGATGGGGAAGGGGAACCACTTTTCTGTGGGGTATGTAGTCAACCCCACTTCCCAAAGCTAAACTTGAATAAAACTATCTCCTCTATTAAGTACTGTCTCTTGGCTGGTCCGGGTGGAGGACAGCTGGTAAGTGGACCTGGAGGCATCTGTAAAAGACCCTTCTGTGATTACTGCGTTTCCACAATGCCTAGCACCTCTGTCCACTAGGTCAATGCCTCTCTGCAAACTTTCTTGCTACCAAATGATTGAAAGTTCTCAGGTGTGGGTTCAAAGACACTGGGAGGGGTTGTTGGGGGTCCTGGGTTCATTAGAAGAGTTAATAACATCGTGGACAAATAGACTTCTTTGACAAAAGCTTGGCATGAGGGATTAATGAGCATTCAAGCCCCTGAACTAAGCCCCTGAACCATAGACGGACAGAATGATAGTGCTCTCAACAGGAAAATCAAGGCCTACCAGCAGAAGAGAGTCTCTCATTCTTTTTGAGGGGGGAGTTGCTAGATTTCTGAGGCAGCATGAAGAGACAGCATGCAGAAAGAAGCCACAGCCTGCCCTTCACCAGATGGGTCTGTTTATTGGCACACAGTGAGGGGCACCTCAGGAAAAGAAAGGCTCTGCCAGGGGAAAAACTGGCTGTGAGCCTCTCTAGAGGTGGATTCGGTGGCTTGGGAATGAGGAAATTTTTGCAGCCAGTGGGGGCTCTCCTGCAGTCCCTCCTTCCTGAAATTGTTGATCCAAGGTGAAACAGCATCTTGGAAGACTGGCTGGCTCGACAGACATTCCTTTCTATGGGGCCCCACAAGGCTGAGCGAGGTGGTCTGCAATCTCCTCGAAATCCTGTTTTACAATTCTGATACAGTCTAAGGTTCTTGAGAGGATTTGTTTTCTCTGCCAGTTAAAGAATTAAAAAGCAGGAAAAACCTTGAGCATGGCAGGTGGCAGTGGAGAAATCTCCCAACACCTCAAACCCGAACACACAGAATCAGCAGTTAAAGAAAGGTTTTTATTGGGGATGAGGAACCACACACGTAGTAGACACAGAGAAAAAGAGTTGATTTGAGAAGGCAAAAAAACAGTTTCATTTCAAGGGATGGCTTTTTTAAGTCTCTGAAAGGTCTTCCTTCCATAATTTAGGGTTGGTCAGTTTGAAGAAAGGCAGGACAGCTCATTGGCCCACAAATGTTGTGTAACATATCTTGATCTGGCCTTGGACTTATTGAATCAGTCTTCAACAGGGGACCTGAAGGTAGAGAAAGGCCACAAAGCCTTTGCTTTTGTCTTGGGTCCAGAGGGGAAGAAGAAGCCAGTCATCTTGGAAGGTCACCATCTTTGTTACGAAGTCGTGGTTTAACTTTCAGTCCTTTAACAGATCAAATCTTCAGGCAGTCAAGTCTCTTTGAGTCTTAGGCAGGAATCTGAGAAAGGGGTAGGAAGCAGGACCTGTGCCCATCAATATCAATATCAATACCTGTTTGATGTTCCCTGGTTCCCAGGTCCCTGGAAGACTGCTGGGTTCTCAGACAATGTCTAGGTAGAGCGCCTGGTGGTATTTGTGAGCGGGGCATCACTAGAGGTGTGGATTCTGTTATGTCCGGCGCGAGTAGGAAGAAGACACGAGACGTGAACAAACCCACTTAGGAGTTTATTAGAAAAGACTAGTGCTCACAGGCCTGAGGAAACGTGACGGGGAAGAAGAGGAAGAAGAGAGGTAAAGATGCCATGTCCAGCTTTTAAAGGCTGCCTAGCACATGCGCACAGTGGGAAGACGTGACTACGTCAGACGCTGATGACGGGCGACCCTACGCCTTGCCCATGCACACAGGGGGGTTGTGTGGGTATGTCAGACGGCAGATGGCGGGCGACCCACGTATGCGCACAAGAGTTTTGGTGGAGGTAACCACGCATGCACGCACGTGGGTCACAGGGGCCCTTTGTTCCCAAGGGACCGCCCACATGTGCCTGTCCTTAGAACTCGGAAGTGCAGCCTTACGGTGGATGAATAATTACAGATTCTAACTGTACTGTCTCCCAATTATAACTTACAGTCAAGGCCAATCCCAGTTAAAGACTGATTTTTTGTTATGTATGCAAAGTTCCTTGAATAATTGATATAAAGGTAAATCTTGATGAATTTTGAGTGACTATACTATCCTAATGAGTTGTAGTGGATTATTGAGGGAATAAAACATGATAAAGAGTTCGGACCTGAAGGTCTCAGATAGACTGAGAAACTCTGGTCAAGAAAGCTGACTTTACTGAGAACACCTGTGGGCTGTCAGGATCCAGGAAGCTCCTGATAAAGGAATCCAAAATGTTGTGTTTCCCCATGTAGCCCTCAAGGCCAACATACCAACCTCTCTGGGTATTTACCACTCTGAGACAGCAGAAGGAATTTTCCATCCTGAAAGTTTACTGCACAAGGCTCCGTGATTGGTATGATTGTCTGTCACTTAATTAAGATATTCTGATTGTTGCTGGGTTTTTGTGGGGAGGGGGCTGGTTGTTGTGTTTGATTGCTTGTTTGTTTGTTTGTTTTAAAGACAGGATTTCTCTGGGTATTCCTGAATGATGTGGAACTCCCCTCTGTATGCTATGAATATATGAATATATATTATTACTATTGGTTAATAAATAGCAGAAAATATAGCCAGGCTGGAAGAGATAGAGAGAGAGATTAGGCAGAGTTGGAGAGAACCTATGCAGCTGCCAAAGGAGAAAGATGCCAGGTCCTTATTAGTAAGCCACAGCCTCCTCCCAATACACAAATTAATAGAAATGGGTTAAGATGTAAGAGTTAGTTAATAAGAAGCCTGAGTAAGTACGTCAAACAGTGTTGTAATTAATATAGTTTCTGTGTGATTATTCAGGTCTGAGCAGGTGGGAAATGAGCAAGCAGATTCTGCCTACAACTGGCAGTCCTGGGACTCATTTTGTAGACAATGATGGCCTCAAAATCAGAGAGATGCCCCTGCCTCTGCCTCCCTCAGCCTCAGAGTATTAAGGAGTAAAGGTGTCTGCCACCATGTTGGGCTTGATTTTGCTTTTTTAACTGAAGCTTTATCATGAAAGCTGGGCCCAGGGTTTCCCTATAGCTTGTCAAGTCAACAAGGAAGAGGGCTTGGGCTGTCTTCTAGAATTACCCTCTCACATTTACTCTGCTCACAACTCTCTTCTATTTAGCAATGTGGATTTAATTCCACCCTGACCTTGTGTTTGTTACTGTTGTTGTTGCTGTGTGCGTTCTGGGGACTGAAGCCAAGGCTTCATGCTTTCTGTATGTCTCAGACAGCCCTGCCACCATCCCTGATTCTTTCCTAATAAGGTTGATTTTCTGTGCTTTTACAAATACAGCTTTGCTATGTTTTGTTGGCCTTTAATGAGATGTAGCGTGGTCACACTGTTTAGTTCTGCAGTCATTTATGGCTCCCTGTGACATTAATTGGGTCTCTTCCAGAACACATTAGGCCATTTATGCTGTCTGTTGTCTTAAAGCACTGCATTTTCCAACTATCTCTTAACATTTGCTTCAGATTCTGCTTCTGTTTATACTCATTAAAGATACTTTAGCATTTTAAATTTTCAGCAAATTAGAGGGTCCCTCTTTTGTTATAAAATTTGCCAATTGAAAGTGGCTTGATAAAATTTTTAAAAAGCAAAAATTTGAATGTAGCTGAATCTATAATTTCCTTCCTGGTATCAAGGGGAAACTCACGTGATTCTAGAGATGACCATTTTGAGGTAGCAATGTGAAGGAATTAAAGTGGGAAAGTGTTCTAAACAGTTTTTCAGTATCTTCTGAAAACTGAATAAAAATGAAGACATGGCCACTTCTAAGTGTGGTTGAGGAGAAGGGTTTTTACTGTAGATATGAGGGAGAACTTAGCAAGAGGCATCTGGAAAGGTCCAAGACTGAACAGGTGCATGAGATTGGAGGAGGGGCAAGCAAACCGAGAAAGGAGCCAAGGACCAAGAAACCAAGAGACTTTAACGAAAACACAGTGCTTTTCATTGTTACTTTGGTGCAATACACCATTTGTGAAGCAGCATTAATATCTGACTATTGAACTCACATACCATTTGTGGTTGAATATATTATTTTCACTGTATTATGTTCGTATAATAGAAACTCTGAATAAAGTATGTTCTCTTCAGCATTTTGGCACATGGCTTCACACATAAACAGAAACCAATCTAGATAACAGAATGTTTCTTTGTTCGTTTGTTTTGGTTTTTGCAACTTTTAAGAAATATACACAATATGTACTCTTAGAAACAGAGTGCAATTCGTATTCTAACCTTGTATTATCCAAACAGATGTTACTAGGTGGACAGGTGCATGCCACTGGTAATTTTGTCTTCATAGACAGCACTTTAGTCATGCCCGTTAACTCCGTAGTTTCAGCTGTTGGAAGACACAGCTGTTATCTTCTAGTTAGTAGATCCCCAAATCTACACGTCAGTATATGTCTCTTGGATGCACTGTAAGGTACACAGCAGAAGAATGCTGGAGTTGTTACCTACAGTCAGCTTCAGAATTCTCACCTTTGGGAGACCATCTAGCTACAGAACTGCAGGCAAGATGAAATGTAGTTTTAATAGTCCCATGGGAGTTCCTTACCTATTAATATTTTTCCCGAAGAACCTATTTCTCCCCCTCTGGCTCAGTGCCTATTTCTGGTCTCATCTATTCGCTGCAGTATCTCTTTAAAAAAGCATAGTCATTTGCTACAGTCCACAGCCCCAGAGAGGCTACGTAACAAGGAGGGCTCAAGGGGGATGAATGGGTATTCCTGGGAAAGGGAACTAGATCTCCTGGGTGGACTGGGGGCAGCTGGGGATGGGAACTTGAGGGGTCAGGTTAGGGGTGGGTGGAGGGGGAGAGTACTGAGAGAGACCGGAAGGAGGGGTATTTCCAGATCGGTAGAAACCTGATGCGAGAGAAACTCCCATGAATCTATAAGGATGACCCCAGGTAAGACTCCTAACAATAGTGACCTGAACTGGCCACTTCCTATGATCAAAATGGTGACTACCCCAATTGTCATCAGAGAGACTCCATCCAGTAACTGATGGAAACAGATGCAAAGAGAAACGTGGCCTAGCTCGGGGGACCCTGTGGAAGAGAAAGAGGGTAGATTGTAGGAACCAGAGGGGTCAAGGACTTCCTAAGAACCCACAGAAACAACTAATCTGGCTCATAGGAATTCACAGAATATGAACCAACAACCAGGGAGCTTGCATGGGATTGACCTAAGCACCCCCCCCCATGTATATGTGACAGTTGTTTAGCTTGGTCTGGTTGTGGAACTCCAAACAATGGAAGCAAGGGGCTGTCTCTAATACTTTGGCCAGATCTTGGAACCTATTCTTCATACTGTATTACCTTCCCCATCCTAAATATAAGCTTAATCTTACTGCAACTTGATATGCCATACTTTGTTGCTATCCATGGGAGGCCTGCCCTTTTCTGAACAGAAACTAGGAGTAGATTGGGGAGGAGGGCAGAAGGGAAGTTGGGGTTGAGAATGAAAGGAGGCAAACTGCAGACGGATGTAAAAAAGAAATTTAGAAAAAGGACTAGTCATTGTGAGATGGGATGCCTATTTTGCCGTGGGGTTTACATTGTGATATAGGTTAGAGACAGCGTTCCCCATTCCCTATAGAAATACAGCCGACTGAAATATCCTAAAGAATTGCCACCTGCGAGTTTTATTACTTTGGGATCACAGCCTTTGGTTTAGAGTCTGATTCACAGAGGAGCCTCAACCTTTGGTTTTGTGCCTGGTGAACACGGGGGCTCAAGGTTTTTGTTGGTAAGCTGAATAATGCCTGATTGGAAACCTTGATCCCGAGTTAAAATTCTATTTGGCCACATCAAGAACTACTGGGATGTACTGATGAGTCTTTCCAACTCCAAAACCTTCTAGTCCTGGGATAATGATTTTTCTTCTGGACCCTAACACATATCTCAGCATAATCTATCGTATATAACTTTTCTTCTGAAATTATTAGTAAGTCAGTAGCAAAATGTGAAGAAGGTAAAGCTATAAGGAATGTAAATCGTATTAACAGGAATGTTAGAAAAATCAAAGAATACTGTTAATTAAAGCGATTGAATTCAGCTTCTCTGGCATAGATCAGAGCATGTCGGTGGTTGCTTAGCAACTCCTCAACGCTTCCCCCATCCGCCCTGCCTCGAGTCCCGCCCCCAGTTCCGCCGCCACGTCCGGCTTCCTCACATCCCCTACTTCCGCCCTGACCAGCTAGTGGGGACCTAGCGACGACTCTGTTGGACTTCCATTAATTGCCTGACTAAAAAATTGTCAATAAGCAATCCAAAATAGAAACATACTCCTTATATATCATTTACACTTCATGCTTATGGCTTTGCACTGAGAAAAAATTGTTGACTTTTGTCTAGCTGTCTGCTGTGGCCTGTGTGTGCCTGTACGTTTCTCAGGCGCGCCGTGGATAGCCTCACCGGAGGGCGACGTGGGCCGCGAAGGTCCCCGCTGCCGGCCATCGAGGAAGCGCGGCGAGCGACTCGGCGCGGTGTGTGTGTGCGGCGGCTCCACCATGTAAGGGTCCGTCCCTCCGCCCCTGCCCTGGCCCACAGCCCGACCCGATCGTAACACCATCTCGTTCTCTCCCTCAGGTCGAAGGTGTCCTTCAAAATCACGCTGACATCGGACCCGCGGCTACCGTACAAAGTGTGAGTGACAGGCTGGGCGGGCCGGGCGGGACAGGAGCGGGCAAGAAGAGGGGCGCAGCATTTATGTTGAGAAGAAGCCAACACCCCTCTTATTGCACTGGGTGGGCGAGTGTAACGCGAACAACTTTGGATAAGGATGCAACACGTTACTCCATCAGTCCCTTTTACGTGATTTAACGTCTCTAATCACTTGGACCAGCTGTTACCGGAAGTTAGGGAAGACTTTCTCAAGTCTGGACTCTTGACAGGTCCGAACCTAACGCTGTTAACTTCAGGGTTGTTTTGTTTTGTTGTGTCTGTTTCAACAACCGGGTGCCTCGGTGATGAACCCCAAGTCAGACACACCTGAATCTTAAGAAAATGTCCTTAGCACGGTCGGGGACTGTGGGTGTGGGGTCCTTTATGCTTGAGCAATTGAGTTGATGGTTGACACAGGTTACCTGGCTCAATTCTCTTTAGACCGTTTTGAGTAACTGCAGCTGGAAGGCCTATACGAACTGGGAAAACTTTCATAAGAATCTTTCCGTGGTGTGAGAGCGGCACCGAGGTCTGGATAGCTGATCCGATCGCAGCTGTCACCGCTTTCTGTGACTTCCCACCTGGGACTCATCCAGCTTTCTCGCCCGTTGTTCCCTTGCCCTTCCATGTCTAAAACAGTTTTCTTACCCCTCATCTCTCCAGTAATTGCTCCTTCTCTGAACTATCGCTTTCCAGATACCTACACTCTCTTCCCCGGGGTGATTTCCTGCAGTATCTTCTTTTCATCGTTTGTCAAGCTTCCTAATCTGTCACTCTTCCCTGCCCAGTGCCATTCCCTCTGATTTCCTTTGCTGATGAAAGTCTCTGGTCTGCCTTTTTATTTTTAATTCACTCTGGCAAATATCCTTGGATCTGGTGGGCACCTCTCTTTGGTCTATTTTGCTTGGTGGAACACCAACTGCAAATCCACCCATGTATGTTCTCAGTTCTTGACTCAGCTCCTGGAGAAAATTACAATAGCATTGATGACTAGCGTTTTACTATGTTCCCAAAAATTTGCTCATTTTTCTATTTTCAGAAAGTATTTTTGTTTTCAAAATGTCCACGACTCCTTGTCCCCTCAGTCAAAAGACGTGAAAGGGGAATTCTCTCATTTTCATGCAGTACCCATAAACATCTCCCCAACTTTGCCGTAAGAACATGGCTACGGTTGTGGAAGCCTGTTTCAATAGTCCACCTGTTTGGTCTGCTCAGAATTGAGGTAGGTTAAGTCAGGGCATCTTTCTCTGGTCAATGCCAGCATCAGAGTTCCTGGAGCATTGGACCGTTTCGGTTAATACCCTGCAGTTGAATAAATGTTGATGAATCGGTCAGCGTGGCGTTTGTTTAACGCATGTGTGGCAGTGTGTATGTGTGCAGTCTGTTGATGTCTACCCGAGAACCTGTAAACTGCTACTGAAAACTTAGTAAACCTCCCATCCCCAGTGTATTAGAAGATTTGAAACAAGTGGGTATTAGGACTACTAGACTTTTATTTTTATTCTCTGCCCCACTACCTCCCCCCAAAGGAAAACAGAGATACAGATTTTAATCATTAAATAACATTTGGAGGGAAAATGCCAGCACAGAAACATCATTTGCTCTTCTTTTGAAAGTCAGTACAATATGGCGGAAGAAGATCGAGGCTTAGACCTAAGAATGTCTATGACAGTAGTTGATGTGAAGACATTATATATAAGAATGTCTATGACAGTAGTTGATGTGAAGACATTATATATAAGAATGTCTATGACAGTAGTTGATGTGAAGACATTATATATAAGAATGTCTATGACAGTAGTTGATGTGAAGACATTATGTGTGATGGCAAATAGAAAAGCTTAGAGAAATGCTAGCTTTTTGTTTTCTCGGCTTGGGAGGTGTGTGGCTTTTGGACATAATCAATGCTTTTGTTTTTTTTTCTTTGTTTGTTTTGGTTTGTTTTTGCTTTTTAGAAACTTAGATGAGAGGCAATAAAGTAGACTGAGGACCAGGGAGAGGCTGACCTTGCTGGCAGCCATCGCATCCTTGGCACACTGGCATTCGGAAGGCAGAGGCAAACAGAGCTCTCTGAGTTTGAGACCAGCCTGAGTCCCTGCCTTTAAAAAAAGAAGAAAAAAGTATCTTACTAAACATCTGCCTATGTGCTACGCTTACTTGTATCAACCTGGGTGGAGCCATGCCTCAGTGTTTAAGAGCACTGACTGCTTTTGCTGTCAGGTTCTGTTCCTAGCACCTACGTGACGTGAGCCAGCTTACATCTTGCTGTAACTCTTGTTCCAGAGCATCCAATGTCCTCTTTTGGCCTCAGTGGGCACCTGTGCACATATGTACATACATAAACCAAGGCACATACACATAAAATACAATAAACACACATTTTAAAAAGAGAAAGAAAGAAGGCAGAACTCTGCTTGCAGATAGTCGGTTTCCACACGGAGCTTTGGTTCCTTGTCTTGACTCTTTTCTAGTGTCATGTTTTCAGGACCATGGAAACCGCCAACCTTAAAACTCCAAAACCAGTTTCCCTCATTTGCAATGAAATACACTTTGACAGTCTTTAAACTCGTGTTCATTTGTTGCAGTCTCAGTGTTCCAGAAAGTACACCGTTCACGGCCGTGTTGAAGTTTGCCGCAGAAGAAGTAAGTGTAGATTCCAGCAGTGTCCTAGCGGATGCAGTCTGGCTTGGTTTTGCTTTTTGTCTTTTGTGTATTTGCATGCACTGTGCTGCTCCCCACCCCATTTCCCTGCCGATCGTAGCTGGGCTCATGCTGTAAGGTCCTCTATCCTCTCATTAGAAAACCATGAGGTGAACAAACTGGCACATCTGTTTAATTCAGCAGGTGAAAAGTGAGAATTGTATTGGTAGTGAATGAATTTATCAGAGACATGTAAGTTTTTATTAAAGAACTAACCTTATGTCAACCTGTTTTGGGTGTACTTTCGGTAAAAATTCATTGTTTTGAAAAGTGTCTAGCTTTTTAAAAAAAACGCATTGGCTTTTTCTATTTTTAAGAAGTGAGCATTTTCTACCTGCAATTATCAGAATTGTTTATAAAGCATCTCTGGGCACAGCACTCGGAAGCATAGGGTGATCTGGGCCGTTGGCACCAGAATGTGATTTGGAAGACTTCAGCTTTCTGTTTTAGTGGTGGTGTCGGTCCCTGGGCTGTGAGCACACCAAGCTCTAATGCTGCACTGTATACTCTAGCGACTCTGCTCTTTTGTTTTGTTTCTTTCTCTAAAAGACTGTTGGATTTTAGAATTATAGCATTGATAATAGCTCCATCCTCATTCTATCTTTCATGGTTCCATGCCAATGGTGGTGACGTTTTTCCTTTTCTTCCTTTTAGTTTAAAGTTCCTGCAGCAACAAGTGCAATTATTACTAATGGTAAGAATTCACCTTAAACCATAAGTGCTGGAGACGGTGTGACTTGAATCCCCAAAGCCCCTGTTTATGGTACCATACACATTACGCTTAATGGTAAACTCTGCATGCAGGCCCCTGCATGTAATGCACACTGCTCAGTTTCTTCTGCCTTAGGTTAGGAAAGCTTCCCAGTGTCTAGTGTCCTTATTTCTTCTTTTCTGGTAAGGTTTACATACATGTTAAGTTGTATCAGAGGGCGCTTTAGAGTATAGGAAGTTAAGCAGAAATGTGACTTCCCTATACCTTACTGTGCTAATAGGAAAGTGATTTACAGGCATGCAGTGCTTTTCAGTTTAGATATATTCATTTAAAAATCAGAATCCCTTGGAGCCCTGGTACAGACCCCAGCGGAACTGGCCTTGGGAGATAGTAGCAAAGCAGTGAGTGAGCGGTGAGCAGCACTTGTCCCTCTGCGGATAGATTGCTGCGGGTGGGAAATGGCCGTGTAGTAGTTCTGCCCAGGGGAAGGGGCCTGTAGCTCACGTAACGTAGGTAAACTGGATTTCCTGCTATGACATACTGTTTGTTGTCACACTGAAGAAAGATGGCCAACTTTCTGATTGTTAGAGATTCTCCAGTGGAAATGTTACAGACGTGCAGAGTGTCACTAGAACATGAACGTGTGTCCTCTCTCTCGGAGATTGTGTGCCGCCAGCAGTGGAAACGACTGGCACATACGGTGTTTGCTGCTTAAAGAAGGAGTGGCACTGTTTATTATGTGTAGCAAATAGGATGTAAAGCCATCTTCTATAGAGTGTATGAGAATCATTGCAATTAGGATGTTTCATCTCATCCAGCAGTGCTCATAAACACATATCCATGGGAGGTGCCCACAGATTGGTCGCTCATCTGAAGAGACTTTTTGTCTGTGTTCTGGGACTGAAGTTGCCCACCTTTGCCAGTGCCCGTAGCAACGCTTTTCTGGCAAATCCCTTGTTACTGTTTAAATTGTTTTAGCTTTAGGAATAACTTACATGATTTATAATTTATTTTCTAGATGGAATAGGAATAAATCCTGCACAGACTGCTGGTGAGTATCTGCCTGTGTGTCCATCGAAACTGAGTATTCATTCCAATGAGATAGGAGTTTTCAAAAGACACAGCTGTGTGGAGCTTCTGTGGCAGCCTGCTTGTAACTTGGTGTCAACTGGTTTCATTTATGTATATTTATTTTCTATGGTTTTCACTCCACGTAAATGCAAGCCTGGTTAGTAGTGGTTTAGGAATTAAAAGTATTTAATGTGCATAGCAAAGAAAGCTGAAGGTGAAATTGTCTTGCTGAGTTAATGACTGACCGTCCTCTTGGTGAATTGCTTAAAGTCTGAATAGTACATGGTTAGCACCCAGGAAGTGTCAGCAAGAGTGCTAGCCACCTTCTTTACACAGATATAGCCTCTGACATTTTAAAGATTGAGTTCTCACTAGTGTTTAAACTGTGAACATAGCTTAGCATGAAACATTGGCATCCTGGCCATCAGGTAGAATAAATGTGTCTTGAACTTGAGTAAAGGCATTCTTAACCTGTGCAAAAAAAAAAAAAAAAAAAAAAAAAAAAAAAAAAAAAAAAAAAAAAAAAAAAAAAAAAAAAAAAAAAAAAAAAAAAAAAAAAAAAAAAAAAAAAAAAAAAAAAAAAAAAAAAAAAAAAAAAAAAAAAAAAAGTCTGTATTTATTTTAAAATATGTCCTCTGGCTGATATTCTAATCATAATGCTTTGAAGCCATACTGTTTAATATAATGTAGACTCATTCTCAAATAATACTTGCTTTTAGACAATTGTATTTGGAAGATTTTGATTTATAAAAATTACATTGTCTTTGTAGGACACTGGTGAAAGTCAGAAATCTAGAAAATGAAGAGTGCTTTACAATTGTAGATTTTTGTTGCCATAAGCAATGATCTTGAGTATATATTTTAAATTGAAATGTTTATTTACTAAAAATTTTGAGGCACTATATTACGTAAGTTCCTGTATGATATGGAGGAAGATGTTTTTGTCTTTTTGATTCTAAAAGTTTGTTAGTGTATAGTAATTTGATTCTAGAAGTTTGTTAGCGTATAGTATTTGATTCTAGAAGTTTGTTAGCGTATAGTATTTGATTCTAAAAGTTTGTTAGCGTATAATATTTGATTCTAGAAGTTTGTTAGCATATAGTATTTGATTCTAGAAGTTTGTTAGCATATAGTATTTGATTCTAGAAATTTGTTAGCGTATAGTATTTTATTCTAGAAGTTTGTTAGCATATAGTATTTGATTCTAGAAGTTTGTTAGCGTATAGTATTTGATTCTAGAAGTTTGTTAGCATATAGTATTTGATTCTAGAAGTTTGTTAGCGTATAGTATTTGAATTCTTGCTCATTCTCACATGCTGCTCTTCATGTCACCTTCAATAGAATCATGTGCACCACCGGGCTTTGTTATAATCTCACCATGGGTTTGAACCTGAGTATCAGAGTATCTCCATGGCCTTCTCTGATCTTGGATTTACTGTTTTTGTGTTGATGGCACCATTGGTTGACATTACTGCATTTGCTGGCATAGCAGTAGCTGGTGTGCCTTCACGTTTAAGTACTTGTTGATCTGTGAGGCTAGAGGAGGACTGGGGGCAGAGCTTTGAAGAATGGGTACCAGCTCTGAGGATGTTGGGGCTTCCTCCCTCCCTTAAGGGATTATTTGCTGTGTGCCTGTTGCTGAGATGCTGATATTGTCCTCTTTACAGTATAACTTTGCATTTTTGTTTGTTTGGATAGGAAATGTTTTTCTGAAACATGGCTCAGAGCTGCGGATCATTCCTAGAGACCGAGTTGGAAGTTGCTGATGTTCGCCTCTTGGAACCCACAGCCTTTCAGAATAAATACTGGTGTTTGTTGTTGCTGTGTGGTTAAAATCAGGCATTCACGATACAATGAAAGCGCCAAGAATCAATGAAAGAAGGAAAGTTGACTCTTGCCCCTTCTTGTTCATTCTGTCCATGGGAAGAGAGCATGCCTTTGAGTGGAGGGTCCAACCACAGGTCCCCAGTGGGTGACTGCTGTCTCGCCAGAAGAAGAGGCACTTCTGTAACAGATGGACTGTGCTTTTCAAAAACTAACAAAGCCAACAACAAAACCAGAGGATGGGTTTGGTCATTCTTTTCAGGAACATTTGGAAAATCAAAATTCACAGTATTGAATGTGTTTCCAATTTTAAAATATAAAGGATAATTGATCAAAGAGGCATTTGGCTCAATAGCATCTCACCTGCAGGCCCATATTTAGATTTTCAATTATATTGTTTGTGATGAAGTTAATAGATATTTCCAAGAAGTTGAATTTTATACAAAAGCAAAATTAAATTATAGGATCTAACATTTATGTGTGTAAAGTTGCTATCTTACAGCAAATAGCTTTGACATAGTGATCTTATGAAATCATTTGTGTCCTGGTGGGAATTGACAGTACCACAGAAGTACCCTTAGCTAAATTATGCATTCCTCGATAATGTCTTATATAGTGTTCAGACAGAAGTCCTTAAACCCTTCTTTGTAGGATTCTGTTTGAGTGCCATCCAGAAAATGTTGCAGAGAAGATCCAGCGCTTAGAACAAAGCTTAGAGAAGTTAAGCTAAGCACTCCAGTGCTGATGGGGTGTCCCTAATGAATAGGGAACTTAAGGAAGCTGTTAGCACTAGTCACAAGTAGGTAAAAGCCAGGGAAGCAAAGATGGCCAGGCTCTTTGCCAGAAGAGCAAAGGCAATGATGAGAACGGAAGGTGGGCAGTGTCGCGGGAGAAGTCAGAAGCTACAGTAGGGTGGGAGAAGTGAGAAAGGGGAAGAGTACTGGGTACAGGACCAGAAGGCAACCACATACACATTTCCCAACAGCCCACAGCAATCTACAGGAAGACTGCAGGGCAGGGCCCAGCTGAGATAGTCAGTCGGACAAAGCTCTGCAAGCCTGTCAGTGAGTGAGTTCAATTCCCAAAACCCAAGTGGAAAGAGAGAACCAACTCCACAGTTGTCCTCTGACCTCACACAGACACCCTGAGGTGAGCCAGTCCCTTCTCCCAACAGGAATACAGTTTTAAAAGATCTCCTTTGCCTCTCCGGAGGAAACCCATGTCTTAGCACCTCTTGCAGGATGAATTAGGTGCTGCCAATGACTAATTGAGAGCTGGGCAGCTCTACTCCAGCAGGGGAGCTCTTTGGAGGTGAGGGTCTGTCTGTCACATGGTCCCTAAAGCTAGAAATACAAGTGCTCAATAAATACTGAATTAATGACGAATGTCTTCAGGCCAATTTTTATCTCGTGTCTCATGTATTCCCTGTTACAGGGCCTTGGTTCACTGAGGGGAGGTTTGTAAGAAAATTAAGACTACGCATCTGAGGCTGTTAGTAGATGAAGGAATCCTCATTGTTCCCAGGTTTGCAGAGTACATGCTGGGGTGTGTGTACCAATATGCAGTTCATGTCTGCTGGGATTTTATTTTTATAAAAGTCTTGTGCCCAGAGATCCTATTCCTTAAAATATTAAGCTTCTCCTAACCAGAAATGTTTAAATACTTAATTGCCTAATTTTTTGTTATTAAATTCCTTCCATTCTGCCTTTAGCACAAGAATCTGCATGCTGTCTGTAATGTTTATACAGTCCTGCAATATAAAATGATTTGCCTAACACATCTGTTCTTTGATTTGAAAATACATAGCCTTCAAAATGTTTTACTCAAAAACTAGGTGATTTGATATTAAGTGTGATCTGTTCTTTATGCAGAACGTTTTGGCATTGTATTTAAATGTCCATAATTAATACTTTAGGAAAATATATTTTTGTTATGTTGTAAACCATGACTACCCTTATTTTAATATCAGACTTAATAGCCAGCATACCTGTTGAGCCAGTTTATTAATACTATTTTTTAAAAAATGGAAAGATGATTTAAAATTTTAAGTCATAAAAAGCAAATGAATATTTCTAAATGTTAATCCATCATAAAGAAGAAGAGGTAGGCTGGAGAGATGGCTCAGTGGTTAAGAGCACTGGCTGCTCTTCCAAAGGTCCTGAGTTCAATTCCCAGCAACCACATGGTGGCTCACAACCATCTGTAATGAGATCTAGGGCCTTCTGGCCTGCAGGTGTACATGCAGACAAAACACTATATACATAATAAATAAATCTTTAAAAAAAAAAAGAGAGAGAGAGAGAACTTGAGGTCCCGGCTCTGGTGATGACCAGAGTGAACTAGGAAATGACAAGTGCAGATTCTGAAAGCATCCCTTGGGGTCTGAGTCTAAATCATAAGCATGAGAAGCTTTGTAGGGAGGGCTGGTGGCTGCATGGCCTTCCCGAGGGTTAGCTCCAGGGCAGCCTTCCCACCCTAGACAGCAGAGTTGCAAGCTCAGGTTAAAGAACCCTGGAATCTTAGGCAGTCCTTGATTCCAGTCCTTGAAGCTGCTTTATTCTGTATAACCTGAGGAAGTGCGAAGATGCTGACAGTTGGTCACTGCTGGGAAACCTGACTTTACAGTTCAGGTCAGTGTGCTTGTTGGCGCTTTACATCTTGGCTTTGGTTTTTATTTGAAAGAGAAGTAAATTGAAAGGACTCCAAGAGGGTTGGTTCAGCCAGTAGAGGTGCTTGCTTACAATAGCCCGAGTTCATCCCTGGGACCTTCATGGTGGAAGAAAAGAACTGACATCCATATCCACACTGTGACACATGTACATCTATATGCACACAAATGGAAAATATTTTAAGCTTTGAATATTTTAAGTCTTTGAAGAGAGTCCAAACATTAGTAAATTGGAAACATTAATTTACTATAAAGGAGTAATTCTAGGTTAGTACTGTTCCCAAGATTACTTATATAAAACTAGGTAAAATTATATGCATAGTTGATTTAGCTTTAAAATTCACTGAACCAGGGCTAGACAGATTCCTCAGTGGTTAAGAGCATCTACTGCTCCTGAAGAGAATCAGGTTTTGTTCCCAGTACCCACATAGCGTCTCAACCATCTGTAACTCCAGTTCTATGGGATGCAGTGCCCCCTTCTGGCCTCTGTGGACACTGCACTTGTGTGCACATATCTGTACACACAAACCTAGAAAAAAATGGTAAAAGTCTTGAATTTTAGTTGTGAAGAATAGTTTAATGTATAACTTTAAAATAGTGCTAAGTGATTCCACTTCCTGGAAGGAGTAGGAAGACTGCACCTTATCTTTGAAGCAGGCTTTGCCTTTGGGATTCCATATAATTCTGGAGAAAATTTCAGTATCCATTTTCTGCAAAATACTGATTTGTATTGAATTAAAATTGAAAAAGCGAAGCATAAGTTCCTGAGCATGCTGAGAATGTGTGGGAACAAGTGTCAGCACTTTAAATACATGCTGTAGTGATGACGGAATAGACGCAGAGTCCAGCCACTTGTGCGCTTCTAAATCCCAGCAGTAGGACGGTGACATCAAGGGCAGCTGGGGCAAGACTGCCCCCGAACACACATACAAACAGAAAACGGCAATGGCCGGCATGGAGTCTGCTCAGTCAGAATCTGCAGTCTGTACAAAAGGCCTTTCTGGGCAACACAGGCCTTCCTGTACTATTCTTTGTCCGTAGGCACCCGTGTTTTCCTGGCTGGCTTCTGTAGCTGTACATGCCACAGAGGCTGGTTAGTCCTGTGGTGTGCTTCCTGCCTTTACTTCCCCATCTGTGAAACCTATGGCCCGGGAAGCTGGCAGCCTTGCTTCTCTGCTTCCAACCCAAATTAGGAGTTTAGCCACTGCCTCTATGTTTTTGCTGTGGCAATATATTAAGCAAGACTTATTTGTCTCAAATTATAAATTTTATAGATTTATTTGTCTCAAATTATAAATTTTATAAATTATTAAGCACAGACTTATTTATCTCAAATTATAAATTCAATATCATGGTTTGAATAAAAACGGCCACCATAGGTTCATATATTTGAATGAGTGGCATGATTTAAGAAGGATTAGGAGGTGTGGCCTTGTGGGAGGAAGTGTGTCACTGGGGTTGGGCTTTGGGGTTTCTAAAGCTCATGCCAGGCCTGGTCTCTTGCTCTCTCATTCTCTCTTTCCTGTGGGTCAGGACGTAGTTCTCAGCCGCTTCTACAGCACCGTGCCTCCTGCGTGCCACCCTGGCCTCCACCAGGATGGTAATGGACTAAACCTCTGAAACTGCAAGCAAGCCCTAATTAGATGCTTTCTCCTCAAAGAATTGGCTTGGTCACAGCAATAGAACAGTGACCAAGACACATATGGCCAAACCTGGGTTCCAAAACTAACTTGTTAGAAATAAATACTTAGCAAAGCAAAGAAACGAATGAAAACTTCGAAAATCACAATTAATTGTGCTTCATTCTCATTATTTGATTATCATGTCTGTATCCCCCACTGTGTGTTACAGCAGGAATTTACTGTTTCAGAAATAAACTGGCCACTTGTGAAGTGCCAAGTGCTTCATAAAGTATGCCTAGCAAATGGCCAGTATTAGCTAGAACTGGATGTCAAATACTGGGCACAATAAGTATTAAAGTATGATTAAGGCCTGTTTCCTTTTCTTGTGCTTCCTAAGATGTATACATTTCTAAAACAACAAGATTACTCTGTGGAGGAGTCAGTGGATGTCCGTGCTTGGCCTCAGCTGACTCACAGTCTTGGTGTGTATTTCTTCACTTTGCTGTCCAAGGAAGCTGTGTCCGAGGCGACACTGGGAGTGACAGCAAGGTCTGCACAGCCAGGTCCGTGCCACGAAGCGTGCTTGCCATCTTTCCTTACCATGAAAAGATTTCTGCAGAACAATATGCCCCCGCCAGAACGGGTCCGGCAGCAGTTATCCACCATTTCTGTGACCACACCTGGCTTGAAAATGTTGTCCCTTTCATTCTCACTCCTTTCAGTGAGAATATTCATTTATGTGACAGTCATCATTTGAAAAGGTTTGTGGCTCTATTGTCTGATTTTTTTTTTCTGCACAGAGTTGTGATTTTGTTGCTGAATGCAAAATAACAGCCAAGGTTGGCAGACAAATGGAGAGCCAGTTTTGGACATAAATCTCTGGTTCTCTGGCAAAACTCATTTGAAATGTAAAAGCTGTTATTGAGAGCATATTGTGATGATACATCATGTCAATATTTGTTTGGCTGCCTAGCAGGTTTAATAAATCAGTTCTTAAATGTACAGTTTACAGTTGGTGAGTTTTTTTAGAAACAAGCTATGCCATTTTTTGTTAGCACCACAAACATTTTGACAACTACCGAGATGCTGGAGTCTCTAGGTTTTTTTATTTTGATTTTTTAAGATAAATATATGGACAGATGAAGGCTTTTTCCATCTTTCCATGTCCACATTATGTGAGGATGAAACAAAGAGTTGGAGGTAAACCCCTAAAGTAGCAGTAGAGATGTTGTCTCATGTTTGTGGTTAGCTACACCCATCCAAACAGATGGAGTTGCTCAGAACATTGGAAAATGAAGGTCTGGGGCTGTGGGAATTGTGCATGAGTTGCGATTCAGTGTGGCCTTGAACTTGCACACCCCTGCTATTTGAATTGCAGTTCAGAGTAAGTGATGAGAGGGTGAGGGCTGGTGGGCAGAGACTTGAGGACTGAGCTTTGAGTGTGTCTCAGTCTGGAAAGATTATGCCATGTACCTTGATTTAATTTTTAAATGGAGCTAGCTTTAACTGTGAGGGTGAGGATTGTATCTGTTTCAGAGTGGTATTTATTCATAGAGGTAATCTAAAATGTGATCTACCTCATTTTTCTTAAGTTATAATTTTTAAAAATCTTATTGTAAAACAGTATGTTCCTAGTGTTTTAATAAAGTAAGTGGGATTTGAGGACATGACATCCTTCCTATAAACAGAAACAAATGTAAAATATAAAATTCCAACCTGCCCCCTTGTTTTCTGCTTTCCACTCTCCTTCCCAGCCCATTGACCTGAAAGAAGCCTCTTGCTGTGGAAAGCTGCCAAGGACTTTCCCAGAATGCACTTGATTTGTCCCTTCTGGGAGTACCTTTTGCAGTCAGCTGTGTCAGTATTGGGCTTCACAGCCTCATCAGGCTATCTAAACAGCCTTGGAATTTCTTTGTCGGGGAAATCTTTTAAAAAATTTTTAACGTGTGTTCTGTTTTCTTGCATATGCACACCATATGCCTGCCTGGTGCCCATAGAGACCAGAAAAGTGCACCAAATCCCCTGGAACTGGAGTTAGAGATGGTTGTGAGCCATCTGTGTGTTCTGAGGCTCAGACCCAGGTCCCCTGGAAAAGTAGCCAGGGCTCCACCATTGAACCATCTCTCTAGCACCTGCCTCATATCTTTAAAAAACCTAACTCTATGCATGTTCTCACACACCATTGTTTTACCTGGCTACCATATGGAAGTGGTAAGCAGGGTCTGTAGGAACAAATCTAGGTGATGGGACTAGCTGAAGGGGCTATGTTAGCAAGAGATGATGGTGAAATAGCCTAAAGTGTAAGTACGGCTAGCACTGCAGGTTCCGTATCCCTGAAATTACCCCACCACAGATCATATTGCAATTACACGAACAGGTTCTCCTCCTATGCTTCCCAGACAAGGATGTGTAACTGCTTCTGTAAGCATTTACACTATGTTAGTGTCAGGAATCTGGACATGACTTAGAAAGTATACCGAACAGCGTGATTGGGCTATCTACAAAGACTTTCTGCTTTTATATAAGATACCTAACTCTTGCTTGGAGTCATTTAGAGCTAAGCTATATACGAAGCAGCCAGCCAGTTAGGTGTCCACAGAGAATCTAGGACGTCACTCATAATGTAACAAGATAGGTGACATTGTGCCTATAGGGCCTCTCCGTAGCTTGAGATGGAAATATCCTCCAGAAGCTTGTATGACTTAACACGCCAGACATTTAGACTGTATTGGAAGGGTGTGCAGGCTTTGGGAAACAGGGTCTAGGTAGAACTAGATCACTGGGGGCAAAGCTTTTGAAGATTAAACCTGTTTGTGCTTCTAGCATGCATGTCCTGCTTCCTGGTCTAACTACCCTAGGATGAAGTCAGTCACACACCTCTGCCAATATGTCTGGAACTTGCTGGACTCACCCCCTGAAACCATCACCCCAAATAGTACCCCTTAAGTGGTTTCTGTCAGTCCCCTTGTCATGGCAGAGGCGAAGCTAACAACACAGACCTCGAGTACTATTTGTATTTGATGTGACACACGAACAGACTCCTTAGGTTAAAGGAGCTGAGACTTCTAGCAGACACTGGCGGGTATTGCTTGATCATAGAATTGCCCTCCCACATGGATGAATCCACTCCAGTGCAAGAGCCACAGCGGAATCACTGAAGGAAAGAGGCTGAAGTAGCTTTTATTCCCTCTTCTTAGGAGGGCTGAAGAAAGTCCCTCGGTCTCATCTTAGCGTTACTTTGCAAGTCGAGATACCCACAGTGGATATTACCATCCCTGAAAACAAAGACAGAACACAGAAAACGTTGGTATCATGTGTGAATTTAGTGCAAAAATCCTTAGCAAAATTTATCAGAGCATAAATACATCAATGTGTGCTTTTTAAAAAAAAAAAAAATCTGTACTGTGACTAAGTAGATTTTATCCCCTTATGCAAGAATGACTCAGTATTTAAAAATCAGTTTATATAATGCATAACAACAGACTGAACAGAAGAAAATCAGTGGTCCTAGAAATTGACACTTAAAACATACTTAAAAATCATGGTAACACACATTCATGATAATGAAAAAGAAAAAAGCTGTTAGGAAAGTTGGGATCGAGGGCCAAATCCTAAACTTGGTAAAAAGTAACTATAAAACCCTACAGTTGATATTAAATCAAATAATGAGATTATAGATGCTTTTCGCTTGGACCCATGCAAAATGTTTGGTTTTCAATACCTATTTAACTCACTACTACAAGTCTATCCAGTGCAACGAGGCACGATAAAGACGTTCAGTCTGAGAAGGAGAAAACCAGTACAGGATTCTGAGGTGATGGCAGCTACTCCAGTTCCACCTCCTCCGTCACCCTCTAGGGTTCTGAAGGCAACCTCAACCTTGGAGTAAGCAGAGGGATCTAGAGCCAGAATGTGGGAAAGCTTTTTAATGGTACTTACTGAGGACACTTGAAGACGCTCACGGTGGGAAATGCTGCCGTTTTATAGATTGTCTTAGGGCTCTCTAACCTCTGCTAGAAGATGTATTTGTTCTAAAATGTTTCAATCAATAGTCTCAGGTTTAGCCTAGTAATGAGAGGTGCCTAAGAATATTTGCTGGTCTTTAAAAGTGGTAAAAGAGCCCACACGCCATCGCAGGAACTGTAACCGTCGTAATCTCCCCTCTAGCCTCTCTTGCAACACAACAGAAAAAGACTGTTTATTCCCCGGGTGCAGGACAGGTGTGGTTACTTAAATAATCTTTATTTGTCCTATTATCATTGTATTGAGGGTGTGCCTGAAATTCTGAGCCTTAAGTATGAAATCTCATTGAAATGGACAGTCACAGTGTGTTTCCTCCTGAAGGAAATACTTCACACGAATGGGCTTTCTACAGTGTGCCAGGCTCGCTGCTAGTTTTCTCCTTCATGCTTGTTTAATCACCAGAACAATCTCGGAGTTCTAGAATGTTCTTGCCAATGTTACGTGGCTGCTCGGCGCCGAGATAGAACTCAGCTTTTCTAGAGGGGCCGCCTTGCACGCTGGCTGATCCTTCGCCAGCTTCTCTGGTTGAGACCCCCAGGAGGTCAGCTCACTTGAGACAGCAGAAAGCCGCTGCCTCCCTGTGTGTCGCCCTCCTCCTCCTATTTCCCGACCTTCACCTGCTCTGTAGCGCTGCCACACGTCTGAAAGCCGTGAGCAAGAAGGGCGGAGTGAGGGAGACAGCAGTTGTGCTTTTAAGATTTCTCACCTTTGTGGGTTTTAGCATGTGTAACTGCAGCATTCAAGTGAAAACTTGGCTGCCTTTTGGTTTACAGGATCTGGGCTGTTTTCTGTGACAGAGCACTTAATAAAGGGACAAAGAGCTCTACCCACCTTGGAACAGCCCCTTCATGACGGTACGTCATGAGCACCCAAAACTGTCAGCAGGAAGAGCCTTCTAAGGTAGCTAGAGGCTTCATAGTAAACAGGAAAGTGGAGTGGAGGAGCTGATTTCAGGCTCGTCTTCGCTAGTTAAAGACATCTTAAAATAGAAGTCTTAAAAAGAAATCTGCCTCTAAAAGCTTTCTTTTGAGAAAATATGGGTGAAAAAAATCCTGTGGTAGGCCATTTATAAAATGAACATCCGGCTTGCCTACCCAAATCATCCCTGTCTTTCTGTCTGGAGGTTCCAGGCAAAAGGTGCTTCGTCAGCGGTAACCTGAATAAGCCACTCTCAGAAGCCCCTCGAGAGCAGCGCCCCAGGAATCCTCCAGTGAACCTCAAAACTGTGGTTTGTTCCAGACACTCTGAGCACATTACATTCTTTCTTGGGCTCTAAACTTGATAATTAGATGAGTTCTGTTAAAGTTAAGAATACATGAGCTGGAGAGATGGCTCAGTGGTTAAGAGCACTGACTGCTCTTCCAGAGGACCCGGGTTCAATTCCCAGCACCCACATGGCAGCTCACAACTGTCTGAAGATCCAGTTGCAGGGGATCTGACACCTTCACACCAATGCACATAAAGTTAAATAAACCATAAAAATATTTAAAGAAAAAAAAAAAGAATACAGCGAGGTAAAGCATTGTCTACTGCCAGCTGCCAATCTGGACTGGTTCACAGGACGGAGGGAGCTTCAAGGACCAAACTCACATTTTTGGTGTAAGCTTTACGTTTTGAGTGTGTGTGTGTGTGTGTGTGTGTGTGTGTGTGTGTGTGTGTTTACAAATAAAGATCTTTCTTCTGTCTTGTAATCTGTTGGATTATTTACTTTGTGGATCTTGAAAAAGGGAAAAAATGTAGACATCAAGAAACATAAGCCAGGTGGTGGTGGCACACACCTTTAATCCCAGCACTCAGGAGGCAGAGGCAGGAGGATCTCTGTGAGTGGAGGCTAGCTTAGTCTACAAAGTGAGTTCCAGGACAACTAGGGCTGATATACAAAGAAACCCTGTCTCAAAAAACAAAAACAAACAAACAAAAAAGAAAAAAATTGGTAGAAGTGGGACTTAGCCCCATGTTTGTTTGACCATGATTTTTTTTTTTAATTACTTCCCCTCAATCACAGAAGGGAAGTCACAGAGATGCTTGCAGTGTGACAAAAGAATTTTTTTAGTTTGTCCTTAGGTGTAACAGTCAGATTAGGTTAGTATAACAAAATTCTATATAGACTAGATGTCTTAGCACATCTTTATTACATTTATTTATGTGTGTGCATCATGATGATAATGGTGATGTATGGTTCACATACATGTGCCATGGTGTGTGTGTGCGTGCGTGTGTGTGCGCGCCATGGTGTGTGTGTGTGTGTGTGTGTGTGTGCGCGCGCGTGTAGGTCAGAGGACTGCCCTGTGGAGTTGGTTCACTACGTTTAGCTCTTTGTGGCCTATAGGTAGAAAACTCAGGTCACTAGGCTTATATCTTTATCCACTGAGTTGTTGCTCAGGCCCAGCAACAAATAGTTCTCAGTATTCTGTTGGCTGGTAGGTCCCAATATTCAGATTCTAGCCCATCTGATTCTGGAACAGTTCTTGGCTTGCTGTGAGTATCCTTCCCTGGCAGAAAACAGAGGGGTTTAAAGCCAGCTTTCTGCTTCCTCTTAGAAGGGCACCAGGCCCCTTCTGGATTGCATTGGTTCTAGAAGTCACATCTGGGGTAGGATTTCAGCATATGAATACAGCGGGTGGAAGAAACACATTCATCCATTTCATAAGCTATGTATACCAGGCTGGACTTAAGGTTATAATCACGCCTATACTACTAGGCTCCCCTGTGGAGCCTATTCCACTAAGGCTAACTTCATGTACTAGATTTCTGCCCCAGTCACCTAATCACTCCCCCAAGGCATTTTTCTTAACACTATCATATTGGGAATTAAGCTCCAAAACAAGAGGCACTAACATTCAAACTATGGTTATGTAATCCAAAATAGGCCATCAGCATCCCCCTGCTATGGAATGTCCTCTGTGGTCCACTCTGCTCACCTCCCAACATGCAACCCCCTTCCCTTACACGCACACATCCAGCTCAGTAGTGAGTGGGTGGCCAGTCAAGCCCATACTCTGTATTCTCACTAGCGTGGCACCATCCCCAGCAGAGAAGGGCTGGGTGGAAGGTCTGGCTGCTTGTGTTATTTGTGTCACTTAACCTCTAAACACTGCAGGGTCTGTAGAAGACGGGACCTGGAAGGGCAGAAAGTGTCAGGAAAGGAGATCCGTGTTCTCTACTTCTTTCTTGTGTACGTGTTCTTTAGCTTTGGAACGAATATTTTCTTTTTAACTTTTTGCTCTTTTAACAAAGAGACTTCCAGTTCTCACTTTGCTCGAAACAAGCATTTGTCTGCATTGCTTTGGATCTGCGCGTTAGCCCAGCTCCTTGCTCTGCTTCTTTGGATGATCCAGGAAGTCATTGGAATGTGGGCTAACGGTTAGCTAACAGCTGAGCCTGGCCTGTGTGTCTGTTAGCCTGGCAGGAGGTCAGGCAGAACCAAGTGCTCGGTTGCAGGAACCAAACAGAAGAGGGATTTCGGAGGGTTTGTATGAGGGATGCTACAGCCTCCAGCAGACCCGCATGGAGCATGGTCCTCTGTTTCCACATTCTGTCAAGCAGCCTCGTTTGGAGGCCATTGGGAGAAAGATTTCTGTAAGAAAAAAAAAAAGCACCAGAAAGGAGGGCATGTGTACATGTGTGCTCTGTGTGTTTAAAGGATGCAAAAGTGAACAAGGAACTCAGTGGTGTCATGGTTCTCCTCACCTCCTCAGGGAGCCACACAGGTAAACGTCTTGGGCTCAGCATGGTCATACTGGTTAGTTATTGATTTGCCTGCTTCCCTCAGAGCATTGTGTGTGGTCAGGGCATGTGATCTACATATTCTCCATACAGCGTCATGCTTGCACAGGAACAGGCACGGTATGTTGAACTATGTGCATTCGGATCAATCCCAAACTTATAAAGGCGCTTATGCATTTGTTTTTTTATCTGTATGCGTGTTTGTCCTCATGAATGTGGCTGCACCGTGTATATGCAGTGCCCGTGGAGGCCAAAAGAGGGTGTCAAATACCCTGGAACTGGAGTCACAGATAGTTGTGAACCTCTATGTAGGTGCTGGGGAAAGGTTTGGGTCCTCTACATGAACAGCCAGCGCTCTTAACAACTGAGCCGTCTTTCCAGCCCCTCAATACCAATTTTTAGTATTAATTTTGAGCTATTACTCTCATCTGACTTTGCTGCTTCAGGAATTTTCCTCAAATGAGATGAAAATGTTTTTTTTTTTAACACGAATGGTAGTTAAAAACGCTAACAATAGCCTTGACTTTTGATGAGAAAAGGAGACCCTTTTGTTGATGAATATTTATATCAAAGGGGTTTGGATGGCTTATATGTTTACTCAAATAAGTTGAAACCCAAAAGAAATGAAAGGAGGACTGGAGTCCCAGACACACTGGAAATAAAATAATTCAGTGGGGTTTCATATCTTCCATCCAGAGGCCAGTGATGAAGGTTAGAACAGAATGCTGAGAGCCAATGAAGGTGCAAGCCAGATCCCCCCCCCTTGCAGGGCAGAGGTGGCTAAAGTGACACATGGTGCCAGTGTGGCTGCTAAGCAGTGTAAGGCAAAATCAAATATCGTTTCACCCAGCGGCTCCAGTTTGTGGTCCATGCCCACTGCGAGTGGTCAGAGATGTCCAAACAGCTTGTCATCTCGGTGATATTTGCAAAACCAAAAGTAAATAAATGCCGGGCAACATAAATGTTCAACAGGAGACATTCGGTTGTCTAAGTAGAGTATAAAAAGATAACCACACTAAAAATTAGCCAGAATAGGTACTGAATTGAATAAAAGTAGAATATAAGACAGCATATGTAATATTCAGCTTGTTTTGTTAATATATAGGTTTTAAATTTTTACTAGCTGGGTGAGTTTTCTTTTTTATATTCAAAATAAAAATGAGTATAACCCATCTGTGTGTTTGACCTTTAGTTTTAAAAGAGTTGCTGATATCAAATATTCAAACTCAGAAGAAGGAAAAAGGTCATGGGGATATACTATATTAAGATTTCAGAGACAGTAAATGTTTAATGCATTACCTCTAAATATTTATCCAGGAAGAAAAGGCCACATCGTTTCTTTTTTCTTTCAATTTCCCGAACAGAGTCTAACATTTCAAATGTCTGTCAGATCTCATATCATCTAAGACTTAGATTCTAAGTCTTTTACAACAACCTCCCTACCCCTACCCCCACCCAGCAACCGCCCCTCTGACATCCGTTTCCTGCATGAGTCGCTTTTGTACTTGTGACCAAAGTATCTGCCAAAGATGGAGGAGGATGTTTGCACTTTGGTTCTCTCCAGCGAGGGAGATTTCAGACTCAAAGGGAGACATGGTGGTATTAGAGTTACCAGCTACAGTTAAAAATGATAATAAACTAAGGAGCAGAAGACAAACAGTTTACTATCTTGCTTAGCTGCCCAATGAGTTGGGGTTGTCTCCAAGAAGCCGAGAGCAGGACTTCCGTTCACTGCTGCTGTTCCGTGCCTGTGCTGTGCTGGCTTGTGTTGTGCCTTTAGCTTCTAGTCTGAAGATCCAGCCAGAGAGGTAATGGAATGCTTCACTGCAGAGTTGCCTCGACACCCAGCTTCCTCAGGTGACCATCTGCTATTGCCCATTCTTTCATGGCACACTGGTGTGGAAGCAACCTGGCAACGTGTCTATTAGACAAGCGATTCCACGCTTCTACTCAAGCCTGTCACTGTGGCCATAGAGATGATGCTGTCCTGAATAATTTATAAAGAAAATATCTCTTCCAATAGTCACTCAGAGAATGGCAACAGCAGGAAAAATAGCACTCACCTTCTTCAGGGCTGAGGTTGAGAAAATACAGTGTTGGGAAGGCTCATCACGTTAAAGCCTGTATCCTGGGACAAACCAGCCGGTTACTAATGGAAACAGTGGAAAGGTATAGCAAGCCAGGTTCACTCTTTCAAGTAGTGAACCGCGGTGGGTGGAGAGCATGTCCACCCCAGGTGCAGCCCCTGGTTAAAGCATTTTTATTAAGTTGTGCATCACAGAAATAGTTACTTTCTGACAATGGTGTAGCAAGCTTTCTACTCAGACTTACTTAGATCACCAGTTCGCAAATAATGACATGGAGACTTACTAATTCTGAAAGCTTGGCCTTTAGCTAAGGCTTGTCCCCAACTAGCTCTCATGGCTCAGTTACCTCTCCTCTGTACGTTATGTATGTCCGACTTCTTTATGTCTCGCTGACATTTCCCTGCCTCTCTTTTTCCCAGAGTTCTCTCTCTTTCCAGAGGTCCCACCTAACCTCTTCTTACCTAGCTCTTGGGCATTCCGTTCTTTATAGAGCCAAACAGAGGACACCTTGACAAAGACACATCTCCACAGTGTAAAGAAATATTCTGTGACAAGAGTGTGAAGCTTTAATTCCTCATACAAGTCTTATTGACAGACCGAGACAGAATTAACTTAGAGAGCTTACTGGGCTCAAACGTGGCTATGAATTTCTCTTCCTTGTCTCCCCATTGTTTTCACATATAACTACATAGGTCATAAAAAAACAAATCTCCTTCATAAAGATTAGTTTGGTTTTAGGGAATCGAATGCCCTCTTCTGACCTCTGTAGGCTCCTAAACATGCATGTTGCAAATAAACTCAGACAAACACACATACACACACACACACACACACACACACACACACACACACACACACACACAGTGCCTCCCACACACAAATAATAAATTTAAATTATTTATAAAAGATTGCACGAAACTAGTGCATGAAAGATGGTATCAGGTGCATTCTGAAATACCCTTGGCTAAATTACACCCCCCCCAAATAGTGTTCAGAACCTACTTACTTTGGGCCACTATGGAGTTGGCATTTTGTTTTGAGCCACCCCCTTCCATGGCATTCTCTTTCTCTGTAATTAATGATTATCAAAAACTGACCACTGAAGTGCTGAAAATCCTAATTACTTGGTAGGTTTAATGCATTAGTGATTAACTCAGAGTCACCAGTAATGTGTCACTGTCACATTAAGGAAAGACATCAAAGCACTTCCTCATGGTGTCTTTAATGAAGACTGAGCACAGCTTTGGAGTCTATGTTCATTCTCCCCTTTGTATCCTTAGTCTGTTGTGTGAGTCTGAATCTGTGCCCGCATGAAGGCTGTCCTGTGAATCCATCCCTGTATCTGCCTGTCCTAATAGGCGGCTTTGCTCTCTGTTTTGTTAACTGGGACAGAAAGCATTACCTACGGAAGGAATTAAGTGCATTACAGAAATCTTTAATAAAGGTTTACAAGGGATGAAGTCACTGACTCCAGCTGACCCCAGGAAACAATCAGTATTACAAACATCATTGTTGTTCAATGTGTATATGTTGCCTTCAACATTTATGGTGCATAATCATTTATAATATATTTGCTGTTTCCAGAAAATAATTATCATAACACACACACATTACTCTGGGTCAGGGGCACGGATGGTACATAATTTAGGATTACAGTGCTGCACTAGCTTCGGCTGTAAAAATTGATTACATGGGAACTCCAAGGCGAGCAAGGTTGATCCCTGTTCCCGCAAAGGCAGCTTAAACAGTCTGAGTACACAGTAGGACAGCAATCTTAAATCTTAAATAACATCAAGATACTAACATGACTGTGGGGGCCAACGATAGTTCTAGTTTCTTAGAATGTTAAGAGATATTTTTATCGTCATATTTCAGTGCCACAATTACTCATGAAGAATACAAATCTAATGCAGCTGATGGTAAATCATCCTAACAATAATTGAGCAAGAATCTTCTTGAATGTATTTGTATTCAGGGAGGAAGAAGTCAGTAGAGATTTTTCTTTAAATCAATCCCTCTGACATTTTTACTGCAGCCAAATTGCTGCTATGAATTGCTGCATAATTTGTTTTTTGATGACTGGCTTGGCTATTGCTTCTGAATACTTCCACATATATTTAATCAATAGCAAATAATGACGAGATGAACAGAATATTTGCCTCTTACCAGTACTGAAGTCTGCTCAGAGGCAGAGTGTTCCATTTCTGTGGATACTTTGTTAGCCGTGATTTTAACTGGCTGTGAGTTAAACAGGATAACAGCTGCTTCCCGCAGAAGCCCTTACGTCCATTTCTTTCTCAAATCAGTGACTGTTGCGTTATTTCACTGGCAGTCCATGGCTTCACTGCTCCTGCAGCATCGGAATTTCATCTGCAAATTACTTCTTATATGAAAAAGGCCATCAAAGTTCCAGAAATTATGATCTTATTATTGCTAGAAGGAAAAAAGAAAGAACATTGTTTTGGAATCTTGCTCCTTGCTTTCTGACAAGATCACTTAGACAGAAGGCCGCAGCTGACAGAACATAAACTTTGTAAAGGTTTTGTGTTGGGAAGCCATAAGCATAACTTTAAAGAGGGAATCTTGGGACTATAAAAGGGAGCGAGTCAGATGTGGTACTGGCGGATGGCTTTCATCTCAGTACTTTAGAGGCAGAGGCAGATGGATCTCTGTGAGTTTAAGGCCTTCAAGTTCAAGTTGGTCTACATATCAAGTTGCAGGACAGCCAGGGTCACATGGAGAGACCCTGTCTCAAAACACCAAAACCCAAAAGCAATTTTTAAAAATACCAAGAGTGAGTCCATGTAAAGGATCCACTTTGAGCATCTGGAAATATTATACATATTGAATACATGTCTTGTATTAAAAACGATGGTGCTGGCTGGACTCCAGGCCTTATGGGAGTCCATATGGTATAACTGCAGTATGCCTTCCTATGAGTAAAAAGAAGTCTACACACAGCCTTCGTGTTCACCAGTTAGACCAAGAGTCCCTTCCCACTTGCTGTCATTTTGTCAGGAATTTCTCAGATGCAATCTTTAGAGAATATCACTCACAGTTCCATCATGAAAGAGTGGCCTGGGCCAAAATTCTCTCCATGCAGTAAAACTCACTACACTGATGGAGCACATGCACCTCTAATCACTGTGCTGATGGAGGACGTGCACATCTAATCACTGCACTGATGGAACACAAGTATATCCAATCACTACACTGATTGGACAGAGCTAGAGTGCTCTTCATACTTCTATGTGGATTATTCTTTTACACTCTGTACATATATATGTTGCTCTGATTGGTAATAAAGAAGCTCACTGGCCAATAGCTGGACAGGATAAGGTTAGGTAGGAGAACCAGGTGAAGGACACTGGGAGGAGGGAGGAGCCAAAGGAGTCACCAGCCAGACACAGAGAGTAAATAGGAGGTGCAAGATGAAAACGAAGTAATGCCATGTGGCAGAATGCATATTATTATAAATGGGTTAATTTAGGTTGTAAGAGTTAACTAGTAATAAGAGTGAGCTATTGGCCAACCATTTAATTAATATTAAGTCTCTGTGCATTTGTTTTGGAGCTGGCGGTCCCAAGAAAAACTCCACCTATACTTCTAATTTACCATGATTAATTTAAATAGCCAGAATTCATGTAACATTTCAATTTCTCAAATCATACTAGGAAGAGTTCAAAGAAAGATAGAAAAAAATGCTTTAAATAAGGGGAGCTGGAGTGGTGGCTCAGCAGTAAGGGCTTATGTTGCACTTGCAGAGGACCTGGGTTCAGTCCCCAGTACCCATGGAGCAGCTCCTGTATCGCTAGTTCTAGGGATCTGATGCCTCCTTTTGTTCTTCTGAACACCAGGCATACATAGGCAAACACTCGAATAAATAAGATATATTTATATTTATATAAGATATAATTAGTAAATATTTTAAAAAATACACACTTAAAAAAAACTCAGTGTTATGTGTCTCCCTGGTCTCTTATATGACGGAAAAGGAAATAGCAAAAGTCTAGGAAATAGCAAAAGTCTAGAAAATAGAAAAGGTCTGGTCTCACAGAATGGGCCACATGTTTTTCAAGTAGGGCTTAGAAACAACAGAATTTGAGTACAGGAAATAGATTTGTTGTAGTTACTATACTTTATAAAGTTTGAGATCTGGTTTAATTAAGATCAAAATCATGAATTGGGAATTGAGAGAGAGAGAGAGATTCTGTTTATATACAAGTTTTTCTTTGCATTAATCACTTCACATCAAATTATTTCAGCCTAAAGACTCAATTACTCCTCATTTAAGGCTTATATTTCTGTGCTTCAAGACAAACAGTATCTTGGGTGATGCTGCAAATGTGCAGAGCCATTAGCCTTAAAAGCATCTTGGAGATAAAAGCATGATACTGTATTATACATGGTGAAGGAGAAAATGAGTGCTTCAAAGGAAAAGGGTTGAAACCTGACACTGAAACTGACTTTACTCCACACCAAAAAAACCCCATTCTGTCCTTTTAAAAATAAGAAAGCAGACACGTTTCTCTGAGCCAGATACCAACATTATGCCAATGTCTTCAAATAAACACTGAATTTTGCAACTTTGATGATGTGAGGTAGAGAGTTGGAGGTGGCTACAGTGTGCTGTGGGCCTGTAAATATCTCTGTTCATCGTCCAAGGGGCCAGTAGATCACAAATGTAGTGGTGATTGTATTCATTCATAATAATTCAGCAAATCCCAAAGTACTGAAACCAGGGCTGTGACTAATAAAAACCCTATCATTTCATTTTCAGCCCACAATCCCTTAGGCCTTGCTGAACGTTTGTCTGTAGGTTTGAAGATGTGAAGCCGGCCAGTGTGGTTGATATAGCACCAGTGGCAGGCAAGTAGTCACAGATGAGACAAGAAGTCGCCCTCTCTCCTCTCTCTCCCTCCCTCTGTGCTTTCCTCCCTCCCTCCTTTTCTGTCCCTGAGTTTGAGAAGGCACTTCCTCCTATCTGAAATGATAGCAAGGAGAAGCTATTGCTTTAAGGGATGCTGTTGTCCACCAGGCACCCACTGCATTTGGGTGTCTCTGACAAGTGTCCTCATTGCTTATTGTTTTGTGTCACTTCTCTGAAGATATTTGGAATATTTTGTTTTGAATTTTAGGACAATTTTTTTTTGAATTAACAAAGTGACAGAGAAGACAGATTTTGGGTCTGTATGCACCCACCATTTAACAATTTCCTTTCTGGTACATGTGCCAATGTTAATGACATGATAGTTGTAGCATGAGGGCCAGGCTTGTTGGGTTTTCTGTCCTGCCCGGTCCCCCAGCCGTTTAGTCCCAGAGAAAATCACACAGAGAGTCTAAGTTAGGTTATAAACTGATTGGTCCATTAGCACAAGCTTCTTATTAGCTCTTGTAGCGTACATAGCCCATTATTTTTATCAATGTTAGCCACATGGCTCAGTACCTTTCTCAGCGGGGCAGGTCACATCCTGCTTCTTTGGTGGTCCAGACAGATGTGCCAAGGGAGCTTCCTGATTCCCAGAATTCTCTTATTCTCCTTGCTCCGCCTCTACTTCCTGTCCGGTTGTCCCACCCATACATGCTGGCTAATGGCCAATCAGCGTTTATTTAAATCATGATTGACAGAATACAGACATTCTCCCGCACCAGATAGTGGCACATTGTTATTAACTAAAGTGCATACTTTATTTAGATTTCCTTAATTTCCCCAGATGTCCTACACATATCCCCAAAATCCCATTGAGGACCCCACTTAAGATTAATGTATCCTGGCCTCTCAGGCTCCTATGGGCTGTGGCAATTTTCTTTTATCCTTGACAGTTTTGAGAAACACTGTTCTAACATTTTGTGTTATGTTCCCAAGTAGATGTAATTTATTACTATGAAATTAAAACTAAAGGTTTCTTTCAGGGAGGTCACAGAGCTTAGAGGCTATTTGTACTATATCTCGGGCAGGGCACACTATCAGAATGACCCCCCATGGTTAATGGTAACTGGGATCTGTCATTGAGATTCTATGCGTCAGCTTTTTCCACTAAGAAGTTGTTTTCTTCACATCTCCTTTCCACACTCCTTGGTGAGAAATCAGAATAGGTGACCCACCCCCAGTGACGTACTTCCTACAGCAAGGAGACACCCACTCCAACAAGGCCACACCTCCTAGGAATGCCACTCCTATGAGCCTATGGGGGCCAATTTCATGCAAACCACCACATACATACATAGAAATACAATGGACATACATACATATATACATATACACACTTATACATATATCTGTGGACAACTATGCTGATTCCAATCTTTTTAAAAAAAATTTCATCCTTTCCCTGAGGAAAGAATGACGAAAAATCCGACCTTCCCAGCATTCTCATGGAGTCAGTTCTCTTAGCTGCCTTGTTACTCTCTAAAGTCGAGAGAAGATTATCATATCAATCATGACAGTGCACCTTACATAAGAAAGTTTGGAAAGAGAAGAGGGAAAAGATCAGTGAACATATGCAAACATATGCATACCAAGGAGCTATAAATGAAGGCTAAATCTACATTTTCCTGACAGGCTGCAAGACTGTGATTATGATTAATAACTTTATTCCTTTTGCCTCTTAACCCCAGCCATTCCCCTCAGTGAATCAGAAGTCTTTACCAGATGGCTTGAGCTAAGATTTATCATTGACATACCTAGGTCACTAAAGATAATTAATGTGTTTTGCTGGGTGTTACACGGTCTCCTGCTCCCTTTACTATGACACTTTTGTCATAGTCCTGGCTCCTTCTCTTCTGTAAGAGCAAACCCATTTTCTATCGATATTTGAGATTAAGCAATCACTGAATTCTGTATAAAATCCAAGGTGTCCAGGTGTTGATCTCAGCTTCAAGTTCTCTGAAGTCACCATTTTATCCTCAGGTGAAAACAGTTTTCTTTTGAAAATTAAGAACCCCTAACTGGGCAGACTTAAAGTCGAACACATACTACTCGGTTGCTTCTTCTTACACTTGAGGTATTACACTGGATCTGAGAAGGGCGTGTATCCCTGCATGGAGATTTCTGGGTCCATGTATTCTGGATGCGAAAGAAACCGCAGCACTGTATATTGGTTGCTGATTTAAGTACACAGCTGCTGTAATGGTGTGTATGCTATAGCCAGCTAAAGCTTACAACCAGTCCTTCAGCCTGGGTAACACATCAGGATGAAGACCACCATGGAAGTTAGGTTCGCTCCTGATGTGAGATGTCCTTCTGTATGCTGCAAATATGCTTTTATTGGTCAATGAATAAAGCTATTTTAGTCAATGGCCAGGAAAAATAGAGCTAGGCAAGAAATCCAAGCAAAGATGTGGAGAGAAGGAAGGCAGAGAGAAGGAAGGAGATGCCAGATAGCCACGGAAGGAGTAACATGCTGGAGCATCGCTGGTAAGCCACAGGCTTGTGGCAATACAGAGGTAAATAGAAAGAGGTTAATTTCATTGTGAGAGCTAGTCAGTAATATTCCTGAACCATGGGCCAAACAATCATAATTGATTCTGAGCCTCGGAGTGTTATTTCACAAGTGGCCACAGGGACCCATGAGCAGGAAAGAAACTGGTCCAGGGGACCAGTGGGACAGAGAAAAACAGTCAACTACAAGCTCCTTCTATGGCATAAAATATAGTTATTTTGTTTAAGGTATTGCTCTATGAGAAAGAGAGAAAGGGAGTAATTAGCTAATATGAACAAGAGTCTCCGAAACCTGATTTTGCAGAGAATCCCAAGTGTTTAATACAATGAACATTATCTCCCATTCCCAGAAAGAGGGATGATCCTCTGCTGAGCTGGACACCCATGTATAGGAGGGCTTAGTGTTGTGTCTATGACCATTGTAAACTCAGCCTTGGTAAAGATAAGACATCTTGGATCCTCTACTTCATAAGACCCACTGGCTGAACAATTGTCACGGAACCTTCTCTTAATTTGTCATCTGCTCAGACGTAGAAACCAACCAATGAGTAAACAAGTCAATGGGGTCCCATTCACGTATTCTTTCAAGGTTCATTGAGGCTCGCCAAGCATTATGCCATGAGCTTAGTGGCTGGTTGTACAAGATGTGATGACTTGATTTTTACTTAAAAGAATTAGGCCTTGGACCACATGGGCGGGGCTTAAGGCTCAAAACTGAGGGGGCCTTAGAAATGCCATAGAGGTGGTAACTGTAATTTCTTATGCAGAACAAATCCCCGCCCTTTGTGATGCACGCATCTTATCAAGTCATTGAGGGCATTTGCTGCAGTCCTTCCCTTGAGTCTCACAGCCGTGCGAGCAGTAACTAGCAGAGCGTCACGCCACGTGACAGAAAGTAAATACAAACTATCCCGGTGGGGTATATTGTGGCAGAGAGATATGCCCTGGTTGGAGGCAGCAGAAGCGTACTGAAGTGTCCCCTCGGAAGAAAACGGTATCCTTCTGATGCAATCTTCCTAATTAATAGAGGAGATGAATTTGTCAAAAATGGTAGTTACGCAACAGATAGCAGGAGCAGGGCTGACTCATGCCCGTGAAGAAGGTGATTCGGTGCTCTGGGACGTGCCACGTTAGTGCTCAGTTGTCCTCTGTCATTATCTCAGACCCATTTGTCATTGCACAGGCCAAATGGGCCAGCTAAACGAGGATCTGTGGAAAATCACCACTCCAGAATCCTCCATACTTTACGGTTCACACGGGGACACGGGGACACTCTTGATTTATGTTTATAGAGAGACATTATCCCCAAGGCTTTCTTCTCTACAAACTAGCTCTAGCTTCTTGTCTTGAGAAATCACTTGGAGATTCAGTAATAATAAATGGATATTTCCCAATTGTGTATTTAGTATAGAAGTAAGACCCAGTAGAAAGACAGAGACTAGAGTCCAGGTATCCATTACACTGTCTCCAGCTGGATCGCTGTGGCCTTTCAGGCCCTTAGGGATTAAAGTATTAGTCTAGAGTCAGTACAGGGTCTGCATCACCCCACAGGTGGCTGGAGAAGGAGGGTCCTCCTCTAAAGCTTATTTTGTTGTCTAAATGTTTTTCCTCAAGTGAAGTCACCCTGTCCTTTCCTCCTGGCATGGGCTTCAGTTCTGAGCCTGTATGATGGGTCAAACGTGGGCATTTCAAACCTAAGACTTTGAACTATGGTTGTCTCAAGCCAAGTCTTTCTCCTTAAGGGTCATGTCTGGGCTCTTTAGCATAACAAATGAATCGTTCCAAAACTGTGCTGGGGCTGCTGCTCCTGTTGACAACCACATCCACATATCCTCGTGAGACAAAGCCTTGCTCTCGAGCTTCTGCCACTTTGGTAAAGCCACCATCACCACTGAAGCCAAGAGGTTCATTTCCAGGAAAGCATATCCTACTACCTCTCCATCAGGTAACCAGAACACAACCACAATGGCAACACTGGTGTATTCGCAGTGCTTCCGTGGAGGTAGACTTCTTCTAGCCTTCCCAAGTAAAATGGTTAAGTATACAGTTTTATATATATAGTATGTGTGTGTGTGTGTGTGTGTGTGTGTGTGTATATATATATATACACAGTATACAGTTAAGTAGTCAGTTCCCAGGTCTCTGAATTTCTCAATCTGAAAAACCGTTTTCTGCTGGTCCCTCAAGTTCATTTAATAGCTCAGACCAAATCTCAATCATGCTTGATTCCTTGAACTAATATGCTGGATTTAGAATCTCAAGTTAGTTTGCCAAAATCAAGGAAATTTGCCTCCCCTGCTTTCCCTCTGGTTTGTTATAATCCGTTCTCCATGTAGAGAACCCAGGTGTCTGCAGTTCTGACACCACACGCTTTCTGGGACAGCACCGGAGGTGTGATGTCTGGGCAAGAAACGTGGGCTGCTGTTGACAGTGCCAGTGCCGAGCCCTAGCCGCCTGCAACAGCGGACAGTGTGTCTCCTTCAGTAATACTGAGAAAAATAATGGCTTTTGTGACTTATGCTTCCTCACATACGATGCCATTGTGCTTGGGAAATGACATAAACAATGGCTTTTGAAAATGATTCAAAGATGCTTGAAAAGAAAAATCAATTCACCATGGGATGCAGGGTTGAAATATCTGGCTTTGCGTAATGCATTATCCCAATCCTATTTTTCTGCGCCTTCTTTTGTTATTGCTTATTTCCCTGCCAGGGGCTGGAATAGCTGCACTGAAGTTTCTCACAGGGGTGGCTTCTGTTGGTTTCCCTATGAAACAACTATTTTCTTTCTTTTTATTTCCATTACATGTCTGCGGCCATGTTATTAAAGTGTCATGCTATATTGTACATTTATCAAGTACAGTAACTCCCTTTGCCAAACTTCTTGCTTTGATTTTTTTTTCTTTCTTGTAATTCTTCCTATATCTTGTGTTTGTTTAGGATTCTTCCCATTCATTTTGCATTGGAATGCCTTTGATATGGAAGAAGTTTAGAGTTGAATCTGATTTTTAAATACTGTATGACAGTATTGGCCTCTAAAGAAACCGGTGTTATCTGTTTCCACTTATTTAAATAGATGCTTCCATCTTACTTAATTTGAAGAAGTAAATTATATAACACACTACAATTATTCAAAGGAGAAGTGAAAAATCTATTGCAGCAATCACATTACCTTGTAATTTAAAGTTGTGGGCAATTTCAGTGCCTCAACAAAATTAGAGGAAACAGAAAATAAGAAATAGAGGATAAACGATCAGAAAATGAGAAATAGAGGATAAACGATCAGTGCTTTGCCCTTCAAGCATTAGGATTGTTCGGATTGAGGGATACCCTCTGTCTTTCTCTGTATTGTTTTGTCTTGCATCGCTGAGCTCAGATTTCACACAGTATTTTACTCCATTTAATTATCATTGTTCCCTGTAAGTGTTTCTCCATCACATTAAATATCCACTGTCAACAGTCAAACCCAAGGGCTCGTGCACATCAGACATGTGCCTTCCATCTGAACTATACCCAGCCCTAAAAACAACATCTTTTTTTTTTTTTTGAGGGATATGCACCATGATAAACATCATCTTTTTAAAAACTAATTTGTAGCTGATGAACATGTGAGCACTTTCCTGTCATTTATTACTGTAAATACAGTTTTCAAGGCATTTAAATTATTGTCTTAGACTTCAGAAATAGCACTGTTCTTTCTAAAGCACAATGGGGTTTCTCGTTTGTGGTTCTAGGGTTGCATCTAGGTTCTCAGGCTTTCTACTCCTGGCCACAGAGAGTTCTGGGAAGGAGCGTTTGACACATTATGCATGGCTATTTTTCAAGACTACAAGCCAATTCATATTCCTAACATAGTGAACCTAGGATCAAACATTAAATTTGGTTCCAAATGGAACAAAACTTCAGCCCTTTGTCCAGTCTTTTGTCTCAGAGCCCAGGCAGTGCTCACACAGAGAAGCCCACAGAAAATATTAAGTGAGCAATTGAATTATCCCATGGAAGGAACGATGATAAGAAAGAGAAATTAAAATTATTTTGCATGCAAGAGGAAATCTTTATTCAAAAGATGAATTAATTCCTTCAGAATCATATTTTTGAAAGATACCAAAATGGAGCAGTATGCCAAATAAAAGCTGTATGTTGTTTGGGTAAGACTGAAGATATTCTTAATGTTGGATTTTTTTTCCTGGTTGATTATCTGTCATCAATCAAAAATAGCAGGAAGTGTGAAATATATGCTCTTAGTTCTAGTTAGGCCAAGTTCACCATGCTTGTCAAGTTCATCATGCATCTCTAACATACATGAGAATTATGCTAGTAAGCTATTGACCACAGAATAAGCTAAGTGACATGCCAAGTTTATATCTATATTTGTTAAAAATTAAAGTTAAAATGCATAAATAAATATATGCTGATTTTGAGGTGGATGGCATCTTCCTTGGATATCCTCTCCAAACTCCACGCATGGAGAAAACAAAATTTTGGCAAACAGTCGGGTGATACAATTTGTGACCAAAACATCTGAAAACTAAGAAGAAAAATCCTGCTGAGAATTAACCCAGGGAGGCAGCCCTCAAACGTTAAAATAAACCACTTCTCAAGCTACTGCATCCGGAACTGTGTTTATAGTACTAATGCTTAAAGAACCATGATTGGGGGAAAGAGAAAACAAAACAAACAAACAAACAAAACATTTATTGCTGGCAGAAATTTCGGCTTTGACTAGAGAACCATTGTGGGAGATAGAGAGTGTGGATTCTAGATTTTCCAAATCACAGTGTTTGTAAGCACATTCGTATGCCTGACTGGAATTCTCAAAAAAAAAATGTTTCTTAGAAGTGTAGATTAGATACAGCACACAAGATATTCATTCACCTAGGACTAAGGCAGCTTCAAAGCAGACTTATCCTAGCAACAAATTATCATTTTATGTACTTTGCTCTAAGACTCCCAGCTGCTGTCAAAAGACATGTCGAGAACAGCCACACAGGTAGGTCCATTGCAGGTGTTTTCACCGTCAGCCCGCACTGGAAACTGCTGTGGAGTAGCCATCAAAGAAGACTGCCTGAACATAGGGTTCAGCCCATAGAAAGTCGTTATTAGCCATCAGGCAACCACACTGGGTGTTTGGGACCCCTGTGTGGCTCCAGGCCTTTCCCAGGGAAGGCTTTAAGTGCAAACACCATGCTCTGGGTCGACACACTTCATTTAGCAAGAACAGCTTGTCTGAAGTGGAACTGCAGAAGCCAAAAGGTAAGGTTAGTCCATTGAGAGACTTTTCCAGAACTGTGGGCTTTGACGGATTAGGTCTTAGTTTTAGTTTTGGCAGGCAATGCTGTTTATGTGTTGAGTGTCACAGCCTGAATGGCGCTTCTTCTTTACCTCTACTCTGAACCGTCTACCCGACCTCTTCAGTGTCTTCCTGGATTCTCCTTTCCGCTCTTAGTTCCTCTCTTTCTGGAAGTCCAGCCTATACGCTCCTGCCTAGCTATTGGCCAGCCAGCTTTTTACTACCCAATCACAGCAATGCATCTTCATACAGTGGACAGATATCCTACAACATTACCCTTTAAAATAAAAATATATATCCAGTCTATTGTAAAAAGAAGAAGAAAAGGAGGAGGGGGGCAGAGAAGAAGAGGAGAAGGAGGAAGAGAAGAAAGAGGAAGAGAAGATGGATTAGTGGGGAAACTTCTCACCAGCCTTCTGACCTTAGTTCTGTTTCCAAAGCCCACAGTAGAAAGAGAGAACCAACTCCTGAAAGTTGTCCTTTGACCTCCACACAGGCACACAGCAGCCCCGCTACACTTAGACCTTCATGAATGCTAAGTAAGATTAAAATTCAAATATATAAATAAATACATAATGGTTTGGATTATATATAGTAACAGCACCTACTGGACATAGAACTCTACATTTAAAATGGATACTCTATATTTAAATTGTACTTCAAATAATATCATTATATGCAAAGAATATCTTAGTTAATATCAACAGCCAAGCATTTATCACTGATATGGATGCTGTGTGATGGGGTTTGGTCTCATTTATGAGGCACAGCAGCTTCTGAAAATATATGTGGTGATGCTGGATGGTATTTCCTCCTGTCTACCTTGTGGAGACCACACTTACAAAGGGCTTAACTCAACAAACAGTAGCTGTCATGACACAAAATGGACAACAATCCCAAGGACTGCATGTGGAATGCTGGGTATCATGGAGGCGCGTGTATATCTGCCAGCCTGGGTGACCAAAGCACCACCTGGGAGATGGAAGGCTTTTTATGATCCCCTTTCTTTACCCATTGATGGAAGCTGTCATCTTTCCCCTAAGGAAAATTGGAAGCTATGTGCTTTCCTGCCTCCTATTGTATCCTTCAGGTTTATTCAGGAGTCGGAGTGTAGGACAACAAAACTCAGAGAGATTCAGAGCCATGGCTCTCATTGCTCTCCCTGGAGACTTTAAAGGCAGGATTTAGGGCATGCACTGTGCAATTTGCTCGGCTAAGGCTGTGTGCTGTGAAAGGGGTTTGGCTCTTATCCGTTAATAGCCACTATGTGGCTCGATGAAGTGAAAAAAGTTATACAGTCTTTTATTTGCCTAGTGCATAGGGATTGGAAGGGTTACGAAGAGGATGCAGTAAAAATCATTATTCATTCTTTCATTTACCTGTAGCATAGGTACTGGGAGGGTTCTGATGAGGATGCAGTGAAAATAGTTATAGACTTTCATTTGCCTGGAGCATAGTATTGGGGGGGTGATGAAGAGGTTATAGAAAATGCCCATTTGCTGCTTGCCACCATTAACAATCAGATCATCTGACACTCATGTCTCAAAAGACATGACAGTTTGCCCAAACACAGAGTTTTCAGGAGCATCGCCCACATGGAAGGGATTTTTCAGTTGTGTTTCCGTTTTGTCATTTTCTTGAGATCCAGTAGTTTTTCCCAAGAGCAGCAATGGGACTGAATTTACAGCTCCCGGCATAATTTTTACCAAAGAAAATGAAGAGAGGATTTAGTGATTCTCATGAGTCTAGGCTAATATCCCAGACCCTAGTAAATTTATTTCAACTGAATATAACCCGAGCCATGTATTCTTTTCCAAAAAGACTGTTTCAGTTTACCCCAACAGAAATGAGGGTTTATATCTTGTCATAGGATTCCCAGCTAACTGTGCTCACTGAGTTAATGCTGCACTCGAGTGAAGGCAGCCCATCAGCTGAAGTCAGAACATGTCAGTGACACAGCGTCACCTTTGCCAAGGGGATGGCATCTGGTAATTCGTGTCTTGCATACACAGGACATGGTCACACTGGGCCTGCAGTCACCCCTGTCTGCAGCCGCTGCAATTTTCCTCCGGTTTAGAGCAAATGTTATGAGCCTCGCCTTCTGGATTGAATATGACCCCAGAATGTTTTACTCTTCAAACTTTAATCTTTTATGAGAGCTTTGATTTTTAGCCATGCATGTGTCCTTGTCTTCAAATAATGCTGATGACATTGTTTTGTTTGCTTGCTTGCTTGTTTATCCTATTCTGTGTTTACAGGGAAGGCAGTCCAGGGAATGCTGTTGGCTTACGGCGAGAACTGAACGAGACAATGTGGGAAAAGCATTTAGCTCGTAGGTGGGTGGGCTGTAAAGAGCAATATACACAGTCACTGTGTGTTATGACAGTGCCCGGGGGGTGGGAATTTTGCTTTTTGAGCTGTACATATAATAATTTGAGCCAGTTTATGTCACCACTATCTAAATACACTTGGCACAATCCCATAGGAACAATTTCAGCTGTGAAGACATATGGCGTTTTTTCCTTTCTTGGAGACGTGGCTCAGCAGTTAAGTGCGCTTGCTGCTTTGGCAGAGGACCTGTGTTTGGTACCCAGCGCCCATGTCAGTAGCTCACAGCCACCCCTAAGGCCAGCTCCATGATCAAATGGCCTCCTCTAGCCTCTGAGGGCCTGTGTTCACATGCACACACATCCAGGTGAACACTCAGACACACCAGATGAAAATAAGTTTTTATGTGATTTTTTTAAAGAAATCTACCCAGTCTCAACTTGGTTAGTAATTTCTTTTTATTATATTAACAGGTATAAAATTGCTAAAAAATAATAGGAGAAATTCTTTAATAAATGTGCAGAGTTCTGTTTTGAATCCCACATTGCAGTGGACCCCAGTTCAGTCCCCAGCACCCATATGACTGCTCGTAACTTCCTTGAACTTGAGTTCAAAGGGGCCAATGCCCTCTTCTGGCCTGGGAAGGATTGCACACACATGTGGTTCACATATATATTCAGACAACAAACTCAAACACACAAATGTAAAATAAGTTCTTAAAAAAAAAGAACGTGAAAACAAGTATATCCTGTACAAATAGGCAAAGTCGACACAGCCATTTTATTTTACAGGTAAACCTTAGGGTTTCAAGCTTTCGCCCACTAAATGACTTCTTTATAAATGTCAATTTGCATGCAAGTATGAGTAACAGCTTCCTTGCACGTAGGGTCTAACAGTCCAACTGGGGGAGACTGACAAAGGAAGTGTCAAAGCTATGCAGTCATTACTAACAGGTTGGTCTGCAGGGTGCCGTGGAAGCAGAGAGAAGAGAACCCAGCTTCAGGTACTTCCGGGGATACCTAGACAGGCTGCTCCTGGTTCCGAATGTGGGCACATCAGTATCATATTCTCTAGAAAGAGTGAGAGGACTGAGAAAGGATGCTGACCATCCTCCATGAGCTGAGGAGGTCTATTTTTTGTTCTAAAAGTAAGTCTGGCAATGCTGTTAGCTCCTCAGAATGTTCCAGTACATTCTAATAAAGAAAATGCTTCTTGCATTTGTTTGAATCAAGGTTTGGTTTTTTTTTTTTTTTTTTTTTTTTGTTCCCCTGGCAGGTCAGGCACAGTGCTACCACCTACTCAGGAACAGATTGTGCCAATACCTAATAATGGTCCACCCACACGGGCTTTTAAACTCAGTGGGACTATGAGACATTGTAGCTCGTTCATGTTAGTAATGAATTTGGTTGTCTCTGTTTATATCAACTGATAAATGAAGAACTAATTGCAGATTGTCTAGAAATACCCACAAATTTTAAATAGGCTTTTACAACAAAATTGCTTTGAAAATTCTATTTTGTTTTGAGTCAGACTGGGGCTGTTTGTATAAAACATCAAGTGTTGTACACCTGCATTTTCTATTTGGTAGGTGCCATCTGGTGAAGGGATTTATTTTTTCACATCCACTCTAACCACAGTGTTAGATGTTGGTGGAATGAAAAATTTAATAGGTTCTACAGCCACTGCTCAGTGGCACACTTGGAACCAGCCTGTAAATTCAGCACCAGGCAGACTTCCATGACTCAAAGTCAATTGAACACACATGTAAAGAAATAAAGTGTTCCAGGTGGATCTATTCACTAATTCACAAGCCAGCTCATCTCTTATAAAACTGCAGATATTAAAATTGTTCTCAGTTCTAACATAGGAATTCATCCTTGGATGAAATTCCACAGAGATATAGACAAAGTGACTGTATGAAAAGTGGCAAAGCCCATAGAGATTGCCTGTGGTGTGTGTGTGTGTGTGTGTGTGTGTGTGTGTGTGTGTGTGTGTGTGTGTGTGCAGCTAACTCTTCCATGCTCTCTACAAGCCATCAACCTAAGATTTCCTTCATACAGCTTGAAGAGTCTCACAGATGGTTAAGATAGTGGAGGTGAGGCTGTTTCGATATTTATGTTAAAACCATCTTGGAGAAATGGCAAGCAAACTTCTTGGATCTGACAGGGCACACACTTTCCACAGAACACAAGACTGCCTCTTTAAAGTGTACCTAGATTCTAACTTTGCTCTGTAACTATGTATGCTGTAATATCATGTCACTTTGCTATAAATTGCTTTTCAAGAAAGACTAAGGGCCTAGCTCCACAGAGAACTGCAAAGCCAGCTGTGGTGGTGCACATCTGTCTTCCCAGCACTTAGGAGACAAAAGGGTCTTGTAACTTTGAAGCTATCCAGAGACCCTGTCTAGACCCTGTCTCCAGAGACAAAGCAAGGAGCTGGCTCATGGGGTAGAGTGTTGCTATGAAAGCTTGGGACCTGGGTTCAGACCTCAAAAGCAATGCTAAGGTCTTAGTGAGCTTTCTGTTGCTGTAAAGAGACACCATGACCATGGCAACTCTTATAAAGGAAAACACCTAATTGACATGGCTCCTTATAGTTCAGTGGGTCAGTTCCTTATTGGCATGGAGGGGAGTAAGGCAGTGTGCAGGAAGACATGGAACTGGTTACATTTGGATCAGAAGGAAACAGGAAGCCAACTGTCACACTGGAAGTAACTTGAGCATAGGAGACCTCAAAGCCCACCCCCACAATAACACACTTCCTCCAACAAGGCCATATATGTACTTCAACAAAGCCACACCTCCTAATAGTGCCACTCCATTTGGAGGCCATTTTCTTTCAAACGACCACATCATGTAAAAGCCTTGTGTGGCAATGTGTAACTGTAATACAGTTCTAGCACTGAGCAAGGAGCGGTAGCAGGAAGGTTGGTAAAGCTCCCATACCAGCCAGTTTAGCCTAGTAAGTTCCAGGTTCAATGAGAGACCTTGTATCAAAAATAAAATTTCAGGCATGGTGGCCTACCCTTTTAATCCCATCATTCACAGGGCAGAAGCAGGCAATTCTGTGATTATGAGGCCATCCTAGTATACATAGTGAGTTCCAGGACAGCCAGGGTAATATGGTAAGACCCTGTCTCAAAAGAAATAATCATAGTAAAGTAGAGAAACAGCTGAGGAAAGACGTTGTAACATAACTTCTGGCCTCTACACTCACCTGCGTCAGTAAGTGTACATGCGCGCACACACATATACACACATGAACACCAACATAAACACACACATGAACACAACCAAATGTGTGTGGAAAACATCCAGGAAATACACATTACAAAATACTGAATGTCTCTAAAGAATGACTATCTGATTCTAACATCGTACTATATGCATGTCTTAGGATAGTCTGCTATAACAGAAGATCTTAGGCTGGGTAATTTACAAAAATTACAAAATTTCTGCTCCAGTTTCTGGAGGCTTCCAAGTCCAGGTTCAAAGCAGTATCATGTGATGTGGACCTTCTTACTTACTTCTGGTATTGTTTCTCCCTGTCTTGACCTGGCAGGAGGGTCAACCCAGATTCCTTCAGTTCTTTTTATGAGACATTGGCTATTCATGAGTGTCTTAGGGTTTCTATTGCTGTGAAGAGACATCATGACCATGGCAAATCTAATAAAAGAAAGCATTTAATTGGGGCTGGCTCATAGTTTCAGGGTTTTAGACCATTTTATCTTCATGGCAGGAGACATGGAGGCATGCAGTCAGAGATGGTGCTGGAGAAGGAGCTGAGAGTTCTACATCTGGATCCAGGGGCAGGAGAAGGAATACTGAGACACACTGGCCAGACTTGAGCATATAAGACCTAAAAGCCTGCCTCCACAGTGACACACTTCCTTCAACAAGGCCACACCTACTCCAACAAGGTCTTATTTGCCTTGTGCCACATCCTATGGACTGAGCCTTTAAATACATGAGTCTATGGGAGCCATTCCTATTCAAACCACCATCATGGGGATGGAGCTTCATGACCTAATCCTCTTCCACAGCTTAAAACCAGCACCTTGAGCTTAGGGTTCAGTGTAGGGATTTCAGCGGAACACAAACATTCACTCACGGTGGTCCTAGAGGACTAAAGGTTTGTGGAATGTTCTGCTAAATCCCTATCTCCTAGGATTGGCCCCACCACATATTAGTATCCAAGATAAGTCACTGTGCATATAAAATTTATACAAGTTTTATGTCCCATTTGATTTTGTAAGATGTCAGTGACTTGTTCACCCAACAGTGTGCATGTCCCACACAGAGGACAAATGGGAAGTTGACTCAAGCTATGTGTAGGAAAGAATCCAGAGTCACTTATGCAAGTCAAAACTGGAAGGTGTCTTCTCATTTTTGTTCCTTCTAAAAACTTTCTGTTCTGCCTTCAGATGTGTGAAGCCATCTTATTTCTGTCCTGATCCATTGTAATGAAGTCACAGAGACATCATTTCTGAGATTAGGGATTTTGGAAATTGTTTATATAGGAAAACATGATAGAGTCAATCCAGTTAGCGTTATGCAGCACCAGAGTACAGGACACAGTAGTAGACAATCTCTCTCTCTCTCTAGAAACCACCAGAAATCTGCCCTTGCTCTAAATGCTCAGTGACAGGCAATGTCCATTCCCAGAGCAAAGCATGTCTTATCAGAATCCTCCAGAATCACCCAAGGAGAGCTCAAATCCTATGTCGGGTCCCCTTCAATAGCTGCTCCAGGATGCATCCTTATCCCCTAGGTGTCTTTGGTGTTCTGTAATCAGGTGGTCCTTGATCTTCTACCCTTCTCAAAATTCAGCTACTGTGTAGTTTTCCTGTTTTTCTTTGCATCCTTAAAGTTTAATTTTTACCCGTGAACTAATGCAGGCATTTTGATTTTTGTGACAATTCAAAACACATTTTAAAGATAATTGATTGAAATTTTGAAATGGGAAATCCTTTTGGAAGCATGAACACAAGAACATGAAGTGGTCCCCACAGGATACAAGACAACAGAGTAGAACTGTAAGATTCTACAAGATGTAAGAAAAAAGATGTCTCTTTTTTCTTGCTCTATTTTATAAATAAATAAAAATAATAATAAAGTGTATAAAATATTCTAGATAAGATATTAATTACTCAAAGTGCTCAGCATTTAGTTTTTATTTTGAATAATTTTGTGATCGTGATTAACAAATAAGAGTTTTCATTTTTTTTTGAACATCAGATATAAAACAGCTAAAATAAATGAGAATCTCTTTACAATCTCCCTATTCGCTGTAGCTGACAAAGGGAGAGGCTGGGCAGATGAATGACTTCAGCCCTAATGGCCAAGGATTATTAAGGGGGCACTGCACCTTTTGATGGAATAAGGGAAAAGAAAATACTGAGATTTATAACTCCTCATTGAAACCCCTCAGGCTTTCTGTGGGTTTCTGCAGGCTTCTCTTGCAAATTGCATTTGCAAGGGTTATGTTCCAAACCCGTTCTTTCTTAAAGCCATTAAACATGGCAGCTGGCGTGATTTACAAGGGCCCATTTTGTTCTCAAATGCGGGACTAAGAAAAGCAAGGCAGTGGGAGAGAGAGAGGGGGGAGTGGAGCTGTGAACCTCAAGTGGGTATTCATCGGTGTCTACTTCGGTTTCCATTTAGTGGTAGGAAACTGCCAAATTTCTTACTCTATTTTGTCTGTCAGTGGGAACCCTCAAAACTGCAAACTATGGGGCCATGAAAAACAATATATAGTAGAAAAATAAGCTAAAATGAACAGTTGCAGGTAAATCTAGAAGTTTCATGTAGACTGTTGCAGATTTGATCACACTGTGAACCCCGAGAATGTGTTATTTAAGTAAAATCAACCATAGTCAAGAGGTAGAGCAGGCAACCATTTGACTGGAAGCAACCATAGAAAGTGAGAGAAAGTCAGGAGGTAGAAGGGCGGAATATCCTCTTGGAGGAGTTTTGTTTCAGACAGTGTAGGAAAGGGCCCTCTTTCTGAGATGAAGGCAGAGTAGGTCAGCTCCGTGCTTTCTCGGCTTCTCTGAGCTAGCAGGTTTTCACTCCACCATCTGGCTCCTGAGTCTCTACTGGTAAAATAAAAGATAGAGACTTGGTTAAAAGATCATTTGCCTCTCTGTGTGGAGGCAGCTGAGGCAGCAGCAGAGAAGGTGGTGGAGGGAGGGAAGCCCCCCCCCACCGTGGCCTCAGCAGCAAAGTGGCTGCAGAGGCACAGCCAGCAGCTGAGGTGGTGATAGGGCCAGGCTTAGCCGCTGTGCCACAGATAAAACAACAGAAGAAGGCATGAGCTCACAGAGAGCGCTAGAAAAACCAGAGTGGTTAAACAGCAAGCTTTGTTCTTCAACAGAAGACACCTGTTTTCCATCTAGAAGACTGGGAATGGATATGTCAATACCTGATAATCTACGCCATTCTGTAAAGCCAGTCCTCATCGAATCATTCAGAATCCTGAGCGTTGTCTCTTAGTCGATAGAACTCGTCCTCATGAAAGAGCCCCAGTGTACTTTGCACAAGAGTTTGTTTTTATACTTGTTACAAACCCTTCCTCTCTAGGCCCAGACTCCTGAGCGTTGTTTCTCAGCCAATAGAACTCATTCTTACACTTATTACAAACCCTTCCTCCCTAGACCCTTATCCTGAGCACTGTCCCTTTGTCACTAGAACCCATTCTTGTGGGAAAGGTCACAGGGGCTCTGCTATAGAGATGAGCTTTGCCAGGGAGTTTCAGAGTAGCCGTGCCTGAAGCTTTATTGTGATACTTGTCACTTGGAAATTTTTTTCCAAAGTTTTGCTGTGTTTAAATGTGTAAAAATAGACCACTTGTTGCCAGACCGCAGAAGTGTTGGCCCAGGACTGGCTAACTAAAGTTGAGCTGAACTGAAGTTTCATTTTTACCTCACCCGGATCATTTCCCTACCAGCTGTGATGCTTACAGGAACCACCAATGATTCTCATTCGTTTATTGATTAAACATTTTCAACTCTCTTGAGGAAATGCCGAGGTAGACAATTGCTGGACCATAAAGTAACAGGATACACAGTTTTCTACTTGTCTTCTAACACGGTGTTCTCTCTGCCTTCCCATCACGGGTCTTGAATAGGAATGCTCTTCACTCTCTCATCAGGACCTGTACTCCACATTCTGGGTTTTGGCAGTTCCAGCAGGCAGGCAGTACTGTCTCCTTTACATTCCACTGCCTTTCCAGGGCACCATGCCAGGGCGAGCTTGCTTTCTTAGGCTTTCCATCGTGACGTCTTTTATGATGAGGAATCTATTGATGTCTTTGTCTCAAGAATTAATTATTTTGTTTATGTTCCTCTCATTGAGTTTTGAGGGTTGTTTGGGCATTTTGGGAAACAGCTGGTCTCTCGGCATCTTTTGACAATATTTTCTCCTACTTTGTGACACAGCTTTTCAGTTTTCTCTAGGAGTCCTGCAGGGAGCAGACATCTTTTAATTATAATGATGTGCAGCTTGTCACATCTTTCTTTCATTGACTGTGGCTTTGTTGCCATATTCAAAAAGTTGTCACCAAAATCAAGAACATCTAAATTTCACATTATCCTCTGGCTTTGTGGTACTTCATTTCACGCTCAACTTTATGATAAATTTTGAGTTACTTTTTGTAGGCCCATGCTCAAACTGAAAATAGTAATAATTCTTATTTATTATTTGTTGTTGCGGTGTGTGCCACAGTGCTATGTGGAGCTCAGAAGACAACATGCTATAGCTGGGTCTCTTCTTCACCAGGTTGGCATTGCACGCACATTCATTGCCAGGCTTTCTTTTGATAAGTGGTTATCCAGGTTTTCTGGTAGCATTTACTGAGATGATAATGCGTGCTCTCTTGTTATTGCCTTTCCTCTTACATCTAACATCAGTGCACTGTGTCTTGTGTTTTTGACCTTCTGCTCTGTGCCATTGGCACATGGTGATTGATCACGCCTCTAAACACCAGCTTAAGTATGTCACCCAAGATGGCCATCATTCCACTCTGTCTAACAGTAGATATTCTGAGCTGTAGATTGACCAGCTCAATGACCATCTTATTCCCATGTACAGGAATTGGAATCCCTTCCTGGACCTTACAGCTGCTGTTTCCAACTCACGATATCCTTAGTCCTAAGTTTTTAAATGTGACATTCTGATTTTAACTATATTTTAGATATGAATCCCTTTCAACTAACTGTAAAATCCTCCCTTCGACACTACAACATCAGTGACTAATTAACACATTCTGGCAACATGACATTATTAATTTATCTTACTGGATAACCAATTAAAATGATGTCATTTCTTACTATCTTGTTCTTCAAGCTTCAGAAATAACATAGTCACTTAGAGAAATTAACTAGATTTAATAATTTAAACTCTGTAAACATAGGAGGATAGAATGCTATTTTTACTATAAATTATAGCAGAAGCTCTTTTCAAAGCTTATTTTCTGGAAGTTATTAAAACTATGTATTTTAAGTTTCTATGCTAGAAAAATTTAACTACTTTAAGGTATTCCCACACATTGGATCAACCCTCCAATGCTTTATAAAAACATAAGTATTTGGAAAATAAATACTATGAAATCAAAGTGCTGTCAGGGTAGGTGTATTGACCGCTAATGGTTTATTTGACTTTCAAAACAAACATTTTAAAAGTCTTGGAGGTTTCAAGGTTGAAAATAAGACTTGATCTTGAAACCATTTCTTTCCCCTTTGAATCAAATATACAATCATAAAGGATTTACAGCTGACAGCCAACGCCCCACAAAGCGTTAACGGCTCTATTGAGATGGCACTCACTCCATCCAATTTACACATTTGAAGGACAGTTCGGTGGTTTCTAGTGTATTCCCACAATTCAACTGCTATCACCACAGTCAATTTTAGAAGATAGTTGTCACCTCCTTTAAACAAACACCAACAAAAAACCTAACTCACAGCCACCACTCCAACTTGCCCTCAGAGCTTCCAGCATCCCCGCCATTGTGGTCTTTCTCCACAGAGCTTCCTATTGCAAGCATTTTGTACAGATCGTACTGCACCTGCAGCACAGAGTTTTTTCTGGAGAACTTCTTTTCCCCCAAGGTGATACTTCATCTCATGTGTATGAAGTACCAGAAGAATTGTTGGGTCATGAGATAGCTCTACTGAACTCTTCAAATATGCCAGATTGTTTTCCAGCGTGGCTAACACATTCTGGATCCACATGAACATTTCCTCAGAGTTCCAGTTTACTCATTCACTGTCAACACTTGCTGTTGTCAATATTTTCTGTGGAGCCAATCCTACAGGTAAGGAGCTACATTCTGCCACTATTTTGAGTATGTTCTCTGGTGACTGGGTATCCTTTTGTGAGCTTGTTGCCTTACCTGTTTCTTTGGAGAAATAAATGTTCCAAGGCTTTACCCAACTTATAATTGTCTTGTTTCATTATGCAGATAGAAGGGTTATTTCTGTTTCCTTAGATTCAAGTTTAGGTACGAGTCTGACAACCAGTTTGCCAACTTTACTGTCTATCAACCTGTCCACTGATATTTTTACTTCCTTGACAGTATTTTTTGGTGCATTAAAATTCATTGATATCCTGAAGCCCAATTTACCTAATACTTACTTTCTTGTTTATTCTTTTGGTTCAATAACTAGGAGGATTTTTTTTTCTAGCCCAAGAAACACATTTATTACAGTATTTTATTTTCGGGCTTCATAATTTTAGCTTCTATTTTTCTGTGCCAATGGCACAGTTTGTTTTTTTTTTTTTTTAAGTTAATTTCTGTTTGTGGCATGGAATACCAGCTTTCTACTTTGGTCTGTCTCTAAACTGCTTAGTGAAAAGGCTGTTCTTTCACCTATTGGATTACTCTGCTGGTTTCCTGATCAGGTGGCTGCGCAGTGGGACCCTGCATGTCTTTGTCCTTTATCGATCTGCAGGGTCTCCTATTGACGGTCACTGTTCTGACTTCTGCAGCTGAGCAGTAACCCACAGATCTAAATGGGTGAGCTCTACAGAACGCCTCCATCGTATTTCAGATATCTCCAGTGTCTCCTATCTCCCTGTGACTCCCCACAAAATCAGTTAAACTCATTTCACACAAAGCAGATGCAACATTTGGGTGTTTGTTATTCCGAGAAAGGGCCATGGTTGCTCTTGAGTTTTATCTGAAGAGTGCTCGGATTGCTGTCACCGCCAATGGAGAGCCATGAGTGTCATTTCTGTCCCGCTGGGATTCACATCTCAGTGTGCAACCAATCGGGGTTGATTTTTTTGATCTGGCTAATTTTACGTATATTAACTCCACTGGAGCCTTCTAGTCCCTGATAAACTTTCTTTATCAAACTGTATTGTGCTTTCCAGATTTGTGTGTCAGTGTGTGTGTGTGTGTGTGTGTGTGTGTGTGTGTGTGTGTGTGTGGTGTATGTGTCTGTGTGTACACATGGTTATGCAGGTGTCTGCTGAGACCAGAAGAGGATATTGGGTGCTTTTACACCACCTCCTGTGAACACTGGGACCTGAATTCAGGTCCTCTGCAAGGACAATACATGCTCTTAAGCACTGAACCATTTCTGTAGCCTGGACTCCTCGTGTTAATTAGTGACTAAATTCTCTCTAAAGAAATTCCAAATCAGTACTTATAAAAACCGTCTCTGAATTTCTAGTTTGTGTCCCACTAGATAGTGATTTTTCTCAATCTATCTTATATCATAAAAAAATATCTGACACCACACAATTCTTTTCTCTACTTCTTATATTGGGTAACTGTGAAAAATATCAAATTTCAAAGGCATATCTGTTAGTTTTAAGATTGCTCCTCGAGGCTAGGGAAGCACAGTCGATCATGAGAGCTTGCAGAGCAAGATCCCTTTTCTTCTTTGCTCACAATTAAAGAAGATTGCTGCGGAGACTAAAGCCATCATTTTCCTTGAGCTAATGCAAGCACATAACTGAGATTCACGACTATGGCTATCTAAGGAAATAAGAAATATGACATGTGGGTTTTGTTTTATGTTGTTCCATCTAATGGGAAATAATATTATCTTTTAAAAGACTCATCTAGTAATAAAGCAATTATTTTTAAAAGACCTGTTCCTGTCCAACATATCACTATGAAAGATGGAATAGCTGTCCACAGGTAGCAAGGTGAAATCAGTGTTTGAAATGCCTGAAAGAAGGTCTTCCCCCAACTTTCTCTTTTTGAAACACTATACGAAGGCTATCTTGTTTGTGGTGTTTGCAGATCTTAAAAGGACTGGTTGTTTATGGCTGTCTTAGAACAGTGCTTCATATGAGAAAACAAATCATCTTATTAAGAGTTGGCTCCTACCTAATAGTGTGTGGTGGCACTCACCAATGCCTCATTAACACGCCGTGGATGATGGTGATTGGCCTCACAGGTGACAGGACACTGTGCAGTCAACCCAAGAATTTGCCTTTCTTATGAAAAGTGCGTATGTTAGGAAGATATTGCCTGTGTTATGATATATTACTTTTCTTTAAAAGTTACTTGAATATTCTATGAGAATAAATTATACATTCAGAATAATGCTTGGTCATTCAGAAGCACAAAGAATAGCAACTGAAGTCCTCTGAACTGTGGTCTTTTTTTCCCTTCGTTTTTCAGTTCTATTATATTGATCTCCATTGATTATCATTTATTGATTTGCTTATTTATTTAATCTTCATATCTTATTTTATTCTCCAGGGTAATAATTCTAGAAAAATGTTGAAGCTATAGTGCTGATAATGATATCTTTGTCTCATTTTCAGTTGAGCGGGAATGTTTCTGCCATTCACTCTATGCATCAGGCTCGGGGCTTACCATATCCCATCATCCTGCCGTATGATATGTGTCTTTGTGTATAAGCGATGTGTATAACAGAATGCTGTTAGGTTTGATCTACTTGTTATATATGAGCTCTTACAACTGAAATTCAACTTTGTATTTTACTGACTTTCCAGCAAATGGGGAAATTTTCTCTTTATCATGTTCTGAGACTGATGGAAATGTATTTCACAATATCAAACCATTTCTTTTCATTCTAGATTTCTACCCATTTGGTCACAGAATAGCATTGACTTTTATTGACAACTTTATGGCATCCAACAAACTACATATTTATAAAACACACATCCTGATGAATCTTGGATAACATCTTCACACACAAAGAAACATTTTTGGTGGGTATAAGTGAGCACCCTGTTGTGTATTTACTTTTCTTGGTAACTGTGAGTATGTACATATATTGTGTACCTATGTTGTATTAAATTATTTTCTGTTCATAATATTTTTGCATTGAGTATTTATTCTACATATAGAATTTAAAGAGTCATTCTAATGTTCTAGATCAAAGTCCTTTCAGTGGGATAGAATTCTCCGTTTATAGTTGGCTTCTAAAAATTTTTTAACTAAATCACTCAAAGGGCCAAGTTTTGGAAGTATCTGTCAACATTTTCAGAGGTTGTCAGTGTTCCCCTCATTCCTTTAAGTAATTGTTCATGTGTTCATTTTATGGGGTGCTTTAATCATGGACCTTGGGGTCTTCCAGCTAGAAGATACCTGGACTGGAATCTCAGGCAGCATAAAAACAAGGTCTGGTGCCCTGACAAGGAAGGCTCACGCCTGAGCTCCCAATTCCTTCTGTCCATGTTTACTGACACCCTTTTGCTGCTTACATTGCCTTTGACCGCAGTCAGTTTGGAGGTGTGTTTTGTTGAATCAGTCGTGGAGGTTAATAGGTCTATTTTTCCTTTTCTGCTGGTTAAATGTGATTTGGTTGCTGTCTAGCTTGCATAGTCCCTGATGAAAAGTCTACTTCTCTGTTCTTATCTTTGTCTCATTCTTATTTTGCTCTTTTTTCCCTTGGCTATATTGAAGGACCTTTCTCTCTTACTTTTAAAGATTTATGTTTCTCATTTTAAATTATGTGTACGAGTGCATCTTCCAGTGGGTTTGTGAACATGAGCACAGGTATCCATGGAGGTCAGCGGCATCAGATCCCTCTGGAGCTGGCATTAAAGACAACTGTGAGCCAACCCACCTGACCTGGATGCTGAGAACTGAACTGGAATTCTCCGGAAAGACATGAAGTGCCCTTGACTGCTGCGCCACCTCTCTAGACTCCCGCCTAGTTCTTTCTAGACTACCAATGCTAATTAGAGGATTTAAATATGTTATATGTAATTCTAGTCTATAGTGGAATTGTTTGTGTTTGGTGTGTTTTCCCTCTAAGAACAAGAATTAACAGCCACATCTGCACACATTGGATTTTTTTTTTACTTTGGCTAAATCACCCTGTCTCTGAGACTTGGTCTCTCCATTCACAAAAGGAGATGTTTAATCGCCATTCCCCTACACAGATTCAAATTTTAACTGCACAGTGTATTTGCAAATTCAACAGTAAGCACACTTATCAAATGTATCAGACACTGTCTTCTTCGGGAGGCGATGTTCAAAGGGAAAGAGAAGAGGTGAAGAGTGATTGAGAACGGCTCCCGTGCTATCCTCGGAGACCTGATGAGCACACAGCCGTCCACTGTAAAGAGCATCTGCTGTCAACACTTAGCTAAGAGCTGGGCAGTGTGGGACCTACCTCTGAGCCAATCACAGAAGGAGGATGGGCCAAGGGCTCACCGGATTCACTGTGACTCCCTTTGTTAGCTGTCAAAATTTTCCCTAGCAAGAAGGTCCACCAGCATTACCAAACTCTTCACAAGCTGCGGAAGAAACCAGACCATGAAACACGTGATGTGACATTTCATCTAAGTCAGGATGAATCTGAGTGGCCAGGGCTGCTGCAAGATGGGTCTGCCCCTGTGGTGGCTGAGATGCGGCTGAGAGTTGGGGTTCTCACAGACATGTGACGCCAAGAGGCCAAAGTGAGTGTAAGACAGACCAACACCAGCGGCTCTAGTTAATACTCACTGATGATTGGCCATTAAGAAAATGCAAGCTTGCCAGGCCTTGTTGGTGCACGCTTTTAATCCCAGCACTCAGGAGGCAGAGGCAGGAGGATCTCTGTGAGTTCGAGGCCAGCCTGGTCTACAAGAGCTAGTCCCAGGACAGGCTCCAAAGCTACAGAAAAACCCTGTCTTGAGAAAAAAAGAAAAAAAATGAAAAAAAGAAAATGTAAGCAAAAAGAAATGGCCAGACAGACAGGAGAACTGGTTTGGTGTTTCGGAGCACTAGCTGCTCCTGTGGACGGCCCTGGGTTGGTTCCCAGCACCCATGGTAGTTAACTGTTTAACAAGTCTATAACTCTGACACAAAGGGATCCAGTGCCATCTTCTGGCCTCAGCAGTCACCTGCCTGCATGTGATACACATGCACACACCCAGGCACACACATGGCATGCAAAAAACGCACACATAAATAAACAAAGGTAAGCAAAGTCAAGGATGGATTTCACACTGGTTTTCTTTCTAAATATATGCAGATGTTATGCAGTATCTTTATTATGCAAAAATACCTCATTAGCCAGAAGCTATTTTATACAATGGAAGTTTGAAATGTCTTTACAAAGCTATCAACGTGATAATAGGAATAATTAAGTTATCCACATGAGTTTAAAGCTCAACAGAATGTTGAACCGCAGACATGCAGCTCAGGGCCTCAGTTCACTGATGCTGTTGAAAGTCCTAAGACTTGGGGAGGGACCATTTACTCTGGCTCCGGAGTGCAGAGGGTTTTTGGTCCATCATGGTGGGAAAAAAGTGTCAGAGCAGAAAATGCTCAGCCTGTGGCAGGTCAAAGGTCAGCGCTCTGCTGGCCTATAACCTCTCCCTTGCATTCCACCTAGGCCCTCACCGTGAGATCATCCTGCATATACTCAGAATGAGTTCACCTCCTCTGTTAATCCTCCCTGGAAACACCCTCCACCGCACAACACACACGTGTGCACATGCGCACATGCAGAGAGAGCGAGAGAGAGAGTCCTAGATGTGCTTCATGCATCTTCATGGTGTTTGTAAATCCAGTCAGGTCTACCATGAGGCCATCAGAAGCTCCTACTCAGCACCCAAAAGTGTTTGGCTTGAAAGTGGAGGAGGGTGAGGGGCCACTGTAAAATTGTGTTCTGTTGGGTTGAGAAGTCAGCGGACAGGGAAAGCATCACTCTGCTGGGCAAAGCTGAGTGCTGAGATGCAGCAGAGCACAATGGAAGACAGTGTGCTCTGTGGAGCGATCCTTTCCCCAGCCATGCTCAGACACAGAATTAGACAAACAGAATTACAAGGAACTGTGTGAAAGTCACATAGGAGCTTGAAGTAATTGAAATAATGGGAGAGAAGGCAATTGGATTCATAAAACCCCGACTGCCTGATTGGGGGGGATGAATAAATTAGTAAATAACTTGGAGACTGTTAGAGATGATCAAGTGTATCAAACATGAACTTGAGGAGATGAAGTTCATGAGACGGAAAGCCAGAAATTAATAGCCTACGAATAGAATGGTTGAAGCTGAAATTCTGGGTGTGATCCAATTATGGAAGTGTTGAAGTGAGGTGGCAAAAAAATAAATGAAAGCATGGAATACGAATGAAAATATCTTTCCAGAACCCAAATTCCAGGCAGTTGCTAATACCAGGAGTTCTCTGACAGATAGCAACATGCGATGAACTGTAAATCATATGTATGCAGCTAACAAAACGCCCTTCCACACAGAGGCCAAGTTGTCCCCAAAGTACATAACCCATATAAATCAGAGTGCCAGGGATTTCTATTTCCGTAGTCCCGAGACAAGACCCCCTTTAGATTCCAGGAGGGGAAAATTATATTCATCATTCCATTGTAGTTCGAATCTGGATCTAATTAAATTAAGGAACAGATTGACTAGCTTAACATATTCTAATGTTCATATGGCATTGAAACGCCTTTGCTTGTCAGCTGTGTAAATCAGCAGGAAGTCAGGCCGAGTCAGGGAGGAAATGAATATGTAGAAGTGGAAATAGCAGTGCTATTTCTAAACACCCCTTGCTGCTTGCCTACATGGAGACACTGACAATTAAGGCATGATTTTAATTAGGCATTAATACATTATTAAAATATGATAGTAATTAAAACATCTTATTTTCAATGTGTTTCTGATTAAATAGCATACCTCACCTTTTCGGTTTGAAGCAGTTGAAGAGTAAAGGAAATCAGACACTTTTTAGAAGTCTGGTTCTCCCTTCCATCATGGGTTCAGGGGCAGGTGTCTTTACCTACTGAGCCATCTCACCCTCCCCGAGGTGTTGTGAATTCATGAATGAAACAGACTCATTATTAATTCTCCACTGGGTACTTTACTCTTCAGTAGTTTTCCAAATTGAACAATACTGTTGTTTCAAGTTTGGGTTCTCTTTTATGATAAATATGTGTCCAAAAATATGATAGCTATAAGATGACATTTTGCAGACTTTTCTGCTTAGTTTCTAGACCATCCCCCAAGGTATATTAATGGAAAAGTAAAACATTTGCATATCCTGATACGATCTTTAATTTTTCCTGATTTCAGAAGGTTTTAGTCAGTGTTCTATTGCTGTGAAGAGACACCATGACTTTGGCACCCTTATAAGGGAAAGTACTTAATGGAGCTTGCTTACAGTTTCAGAGATTTATCCATCGTCATCATGGTGGGGAGCATGGTGGCTTGCAGCCAGACATGGTGCTGGAGAAATAGCTGAAAGTTCTACATCCAGATCTACAGGCAGCAAAAAAAGAGAGCCACGGGGCCTGGCTTGGGTTTTTGAAACCTCATACCCCATGCCCAGCGACAGGCTTCCTCCAACAAGGCCATACTTGCAAATCCTTTCAAATAGTGCCCCTCCGCAGCATTTAAACACAGGAGCATGGCGGCCATTCTTATTCAAATCACCACACAGGTTCTTGGGGAAAAGGTGTTTCTTTGCTTTTCAGCATATGATTCTTGGGGATCTTATCCGTCCAGCTCCTCTTCATTTTGTTCAGTTTTCCATATCTCCTGGTCATAATTTTATGAACTGAACTGATTTTATCATAGTCCTTTTTAGGTAGCCACTTAAAACTTATGCTTATACATCTTCCAGTAATTATCAAGAAAAAGCCTTTCCCCCATCTTGGGAGCCAGCATGAACACAAAGTTCCATCACTACCACACTTTAACTCCAAAACCAGTTTCGAAATGTGAGGAAATTCTACTGAGTGTCAAGTATTTTCCTAAAAGCATTTCAAGTGATGACTTCATCATTTAAAAATGTCACAAACATTGCTTGTAGTTCTTTATGAAACACCAAAAGAAAATATTATTAGTCTAGTTCTTATGCTGCTCACAAAGTGGAAACACTAATCCCTCCAGCTTGAATTTAGGTGGAAATCTTTTAAGAATGGTGTCATTGATTTTGACAACCGTTTACAGATTCTCTGAAGAGGCTCTTGCTTTGGAAAACCAGGACTGGGGTTTTTCATCTTGCATTTCAGCCTCAGAGGCTCTTACCAGGCTTACACCAGCCAGCAAGAGAAATAGATTTTTCTAACGTCAGTTGTTTGTGAGCGTTTAGCTCCTATCATTTCTGATCCACTTTGAATCATTGGTGTGACTCATTAAGATACATGCATCTCCATTCTGTCCAGCTGGGTTCCCTTCTTGTTCCCGTTGGTTAGCTCTTGACATTTTCATGGGAATTGACTCGAAGCAAATGACTGGCAGTGCTTTGTGTTACACCAGGTACGACTGTTTGCAGTGAGGATGAGCTTCCTCGGCTCCACTTTTCTTGCTTTTGATACTCCCAAGTCAAGGAAATAGGGAATGTTCTCCATGGCGGAATTCACTTGTCTTTAAAAGAGCAGATCAATGATGGAAGGCTACAGGGGGCTGGAGAGATGGCTCAGAGTTTAAGAGCACTGGCTGCTCTTCCAGAGGTCCTGAGTTCAATTCCCAGCAACCACATGGTGGCTCACAACCCTCTGTAATGAGATCTGGCGCCCTCTTCTGGCAAGTGTATGTATAATAAGTAAATTAATTAATTAAAACATAAATAATAATACTACACATCAGAGCTGGGTGGTGGTGGCACAAAAAAAAAAGAAGGCTACAGGGGAGACTGCTGTGACTTGGGGGAATGTGTCCTCTCCTTGGACATGGCCAGTGCTGTGTACTTGGTCATGGTATAAACGCAGCCCATCTCCCACCTCCTCGCTCTGCAGGATGACATCTGTAGGGTCATCTTTCAACTTTACCCAATGTTGCAAAAAATTTGTACACTGTGAAAATGTGTCTCTGCTAAGGCATCTTCTGATGGATTTAATAAAGAGTTGAATGGTCAATAGCTAGGCAGGAGAGGATAGGCAGGATTTCCGGGGAGGGAGAGGAAACCGGAGGAGGTACAAGAAAGAAGAGAGGCAACACCACATGATAAAACGTAGATTAATATAGATGGATTAATTTAAGCTATAAAAGCTAGTTGAGACAAGCCTAAACTAAAGGCCAACCTTTCATAATTAATAATAAGTCTCCATGTCATTACTTGGAATCTGGATGGTAGGACACAAAAAGACTCATTACAACCCAATGCTTCTGTTTATTTCCTTGGCTAGCTCATCTTTTCTTCACCTATTACACCCAAATGGATGAGTTGCAAGCTTATAATTTTCTTATACTCTGTCCTTAAAGGCTCCTTAGGAACTATTTCTCTCTACACCTGGACTTTTCATTGAATATAAATGGGCTTTAGAATCTATAAATAGCCCAATCGACACTGTGAGCTGCCTTCAATTACTGACAAGCTGCTGTTCTGGGGGTGTTCACACTGAACCTACATGCTGTTGACATCAGCAAACCTTTCCCTTTGAATTTATTCAGGATGTATATATTCTTGTGTTATTCACTTTGAAATTTTGGAAATAGAAAAAAAGGAAGAAGAAGAAGAAGAAGAAGAAGAAGAAGAAGAAGAAGAAGAAGAAGAAGAAGAAGAAGAAGAAAAAGAAGAAGAAGAAGCTGATGGCTCAAGTCCTCTGTAAGAAACATTGTCAAATGGTCTTTTACCTACTTCTTACAATTGAGGTTGTTAAGCAGGCAATGAGGAAATTGTTCTTAATCTGTTATTTGTATAAAAATAATGTTTATAAGTGGCTTATGTACACTTTAATTTTTTTCTGACTTGCAGTGACTTTTAATATTACTAGAGGATGTACCCAAACTGCCTAATTCAGCTTAATTTGGAAATCATGGGGAAGAAGCAATTGTCCAATGGGACAACATTATTAAGGTTTAGAGGTCTCTTTCATTTTAAACTTCTTAATGAGGAGCCTCTCAATTTTATGTAATTGCATCTAATTGTTAGCATAAAATGACTAATTTCTAACAAAAATCAAAATTAGAGGCATTATACATTGTTCACAAAGCTGGGAAAAGTTGACTCCAACTGACCACAATTCAATCAGTATTTGGTAGGCATTTTTATAGATAAAACAAAATTGAATAAAAATTACTGGTAGTGATTCACATGCAGAGAAAGCAGCACATTGTATCTTAAAAGAAGAAACAGCCAGTGACAGTCAGCTATGCCAAAAGTCAGGGCAAATTCTGGGAGAGGAAGTGAAAATGAGCAGAAGCGATGGATGTTCTCCCTGTGCCCGTCATTAGAAAGAGCAGGTGCCAGGCTCAGTGATACGAGACACAGGCAGGCCAGTGTGACCCAAGAGCTCTTAAAGTTTCCTAAGGTTAGCTTAAGGCAAAGGGTGGTTTAGTATAACTAGGAAAAAAATAGAGCAGAATTATAACAATTCTTAGTTCCTATGAAAAGAATAAAACACCGTTAAGGTTCTGATTTTCCTTCATGTGATAACTTGTTTGAGAAATCTAGAAAAATAAAACTGAGAATTGTGTTTGGTTTATCTCAAATATATTAAATATATTTTATTCTTAATTGTAAATTATAGCTACTGAAGTACAATCTGAATATAAATACCATGGAGAGTACTGTACCTGTAGGGTGTAATTTCTGAGATCTTTCTTGTAGACCAATATTTTTACATTGAATGGTGGCCAGACTTCCATGCCATAGTTTGCACCTGCCACATAGGAGGTGGTTACCTCCCTAACAAAGGATCAGGATATGCTAATGTTGTTCTGCTCCCTTCTTTGTAATTTGGAGGACGCCTGAAAAGAGATGTTAATTCAGCCTACTTGACAAAGCTGGCATACAAAGCAGGAAGACAGAAAGACATGACAGAGCAGGCATAGGTAGAAGTGTGGGTGTGACCACAGCCATTTACCTGGTTACCTAGGAAACAATGTTAATGAACTTCCCCCTCAGTTTATGTTTTGGTATATAAGGCTGTTTGGAGAATAAACACAGAGGAATTTTCAGGATGTAAACTCAGGACTTCATGAGGGATCACTGAAAATCTCCCTCCTGATAATGCCATGTGCGTTGTGTCTTTAATCCCACGCCTCCCCTCTGTTCCGGAAAAATAATTTAGGGTCCAGGCTGGCACCGGACCATGACACTTTCTAACACAGGCAATGCATTAGTAGTCCTTCAATACCCAAATAACTTCTGGAAGATTGCTCCTCAGTCCTTGTCTTCTTGAAGAATTCAGTGATGAGACACAGACAGTTTAAGCAGAAATTTAGTGAGACAAGAGTACAGTATCCTGCAGGAAGAGGGTGGCAGCACATTGGGGCCTGTGCTGTATATTTTTCATGTATATGCATGATGTGCAAGGCATATTTGGGGGGTCCAGCAAACCTTCTCCCCTTCTGATCAGAGTAGACAAAATCTCCATTTTAAAGTGTTTCTTCCCATGATTCCCTTGAAAATCTCACAAGGATTATTGGGTGAAAGCCACAGTGCAAATCATAACAATGCCATGACCTTTTGAGGGTGCAGGCCCTTCGTTAGTGTAAATGTGGGAAAATGAGTAAGCAGCCTGGCACCTTAATGACATGAGAGGAGCAACCCGACTGCAGCTTCAACTCCACCACCCACTGACACAACTACCCAGGGAGAGCTGCACCTATCTCTCTTTGGTTACCTCATTTGTACTTCTGGTCTACCCAGGCATTGCCCTACTTCATTTTAGCAGCAGGAGGCTTGATTCATACAGAACTGACTTCTCTCCCCATGGGAAGGATGAATGAATGAATTATTGAAGAACAAGCATCAAGCATGTTTTCATAAAAAGAAGATTTTTCTTAAGAATAAAGGTTTTTAAGGCCTAAATACAATGTTGCCTATAAAACAGAAACAAAACCTATAAAAATATATTTTGAAATATTTTATTAGCCAATGGAGTATGAAACTTTTTCTCCAGCTGGGATGTTCTTATCTTCCTTCCCAGGACTGTGTATGTGAGAAAAGCTATAAAGTTCTGTTTTCTAGATGTCAGAGTTAATGTGCATCCCTTCATGTGAAAAAGAAGCATCTCTCAGAAACGGCCTTGATGTTTTCTACTTGGATGTTTTTCAGCCTAAATAATTTACTTTCTAAGTATCTATAAGAACTAATATGAATTCATTATGATTACTATGATTATCATCAGTAGTAGTAGTATTTCAGGTAAGATGTCTGTACAAATTACCCCTCAAACTGAGAGGCTTGAGTATATCTTGTAGGATCTATGGTGGACTTTTAGCTTGTTTAATGCTGCAGTGGGCACAGGGGGATTCACATGTGTTTTCTATTTTTGGATATTACTCAAAGTGGGAATAACTGGATCATAAGATGATTCAGCTTCTAATTTTCTGAGGAACCACTATAGTGTGTGTTATAACAGGTTCCTATCTCACATTCCCAGCAACAGTGCACCAGTGTTCTTTTGACAGTGTTTATCTTCTGCTTTGTTGATAACAGCCATTCTGATAGGCATGGAATAGTATATCCTTGTGGCTTTGACTTGGCTTTAAACCAAATTTGTTGTTTGAGTTTTTGTTGGATATTTGTTGGATTTTGTTGTCAATATTTGTTGGAATGAGTTCTGAGTTTCTGTCTGGTGGAATCTCTTTCCAGGCAGCTGCAATGGCAGGTAGGGCCTGCTACAGTTCAGATATGGCATGGGGGTGCCCCATAGACTCCTGTGTAGGAAGCTCACTCACCATTGTGGCAGTATTAGATTATGGAGCCTTAACCAGTGGTCCTACAGTAGAGGGTTAAGCAATAGGACCACACCCTGACAAGAGAGTAATGTTTTCTCAGGATGCCAGTCTTGAGAGTAATTATAAGCAAATCTGGCTTTGCATAAGCACCTACCTCTCTTACATACTATCTCAGAATATCCACCCACCCCTCCTCTCTCTCTCTTCCCCTCACTCCCCCACCACCATGATGACATTCTCATATAGGCATCAGCAGACCTAAGCAACACTAATCTTGAATCTCTAGAATGTCTTTTTTTCTCATAAAATACCCAGCCTCTGGCATGTTTCTATAGCAACACAAAAGGACTAATAGATAACTTAGGTGTCTGGGGAATTAAAGGAATTTTGCAACAAAGTCTGTTTACAGTGGGCACGATTGTCTTATCAGGAGAGAAGCCTGCTAATTTAACCAATATCACAAATAAATATTGTGATTTAGAATTATTCTGTTTAACGTGGGGTGGGGGAAGCTTTTCTTAAAAGAACAACTGGAGTGTTGATTTGTTTTAAGTTGCCCTCCAGCACACAAGATAAAGGCACTTCATTCAGAGAACATGATTCTGTTATCTTGAAGGAAGGCTAGGGGAAGAAACAGTAAAAATGGAGGTTCTTTGCTTCTTTCCTTCCCTCTGTGAACACCTAGTGTACATTATTATCCCCTTCACTTTATACTAAACCAAGAAAGACAGGGTGGTTTTAAAATACAAGCCATAGCTAATTTCAATTGCAGCCTTTAATTAAGTCTGGCTTATGTCTGGAAACAATAAGCTATATCAAAGAAAAATGGCTCCTCTCACCTGTAAGAGATCCTGTATGGAAAGGAAATCATAGCTTCGAGTCTCAGTCTCCAAGGCACCATTCAAGTTAAAGATTCCGTCAAAACAGCTACATCCCACTAGTGCTCCATCCCAGAGCAAAATCTCCGAGTCTCTGTTCTGTCAGAGTACAAGAACCGGAAGTGTCTCTTCTGCCATGACTGAGCTTTCATGAGCTTGTTGGTTGCTGAAGCCTTGAGCTCCCATATGCATGTTTGTAAAGACATGACGACATCAAGGCTCTAATTCAGCAGGACCCAACTTTATCCTTTTAAACATAGATTGTAATTTTACTATAAGAATTATATATTTTAGTATGATAACTGTACAGATAATATATCTTGATGGCTTCGGCCAAAGAATTTTCCACATATGGTAAGCAAAAATACCAGCTGAAGACTTACGATGTTGGCTACATGTAGTCCCAGCTGCCTGACTAGAGAGATTTTGAAATCTGTGCACAAGGAGCTTGGGTCGCTGTTAATGTCCATTAGAAGGCTACTTGACCAGAGGTCCGCACTGGTGTGTGGTACATGCATGTTATCCCAGTACTCAAGAGGCCAGGGCAGGAGGACTGTGATTGCAAGGCCAGTCTGGGCTATGTAGGGAGACCCTGTCTCAGAATGCAAGTAAGAGAGGAAGAGGAAGAACTAGGATTGACTGAAATGAGATCTACTCAGCCCTATGTGGATATTGTAATCTACTTTTAAGACATCCCCCAAGGTCTAGGACTTGTCTCTAAGGGGTGTTGATTAATCCAGAGCTGTATTTTGGGAATAAATGGATTTGTATTTATTCATTTGACTTTTTTCAGTGTATGCCTATGTGTACATGCCTTTGTTGTGTGTGCATGTGTGAGTGTGGATATATAGTCTTGTGTTCACATATGTGGAAGCCAGAGGTCCATGTAAGGTGTTGTCCTCTTTAGCTGTCTTTTTGGGAGTACACATTCTCTGGGTGGTTCAAGAATTGCAACGTTGCTGACTCATAGGAGCAAGAAGCTGGTGGTCCATAACACAGCAAGTACAGTCATTGCCTTTAAGTCTCAAGCAGCTACAGGAAAGGCCTTGCAAAGTGTCTACCATGAAGAAGTGTTAACGACACATGTAGAATGATTTCAACATTATATAATGTATTCATTATTGAGAGTCACACGTCACCTCACTCATGTCTACATTTTATTTTTATATGCACCACTTAAATTTAATTTTAAAAAATGAGGAAAGAAGGCCATTTTGTTTGCGAGGTCCTTGGAGCCAGGCCAAGAGGTCCCTGCTCCTGTGCTGAGAGGATCCAGACAGGTGAGTGAGTGGCCCCTTGGCTGGTCTGTCCCGGGGAACTGAGTACCGGCTCCCTCCAACTCCCTAAGCTTTTCTGGCCATTCAGCGGAGTGTCTCCTGGCTGCTGGCTCTCTTTAGCACATTCTAGCCTGCCCCCAAGCACCCCTTTTCATCTGCAAGGTCCTTGGATCTCCCAGCTCAGCCTGCTCCGGGGCAGAGAGGTTGGGGAGCCAGTGGGAGCTTCCTTGCCTCTGGAGCTTCTTTGTACCGCACCACCCTGCATCCCGAGCCCGCCTTTTTGTCTGTGAGGTCCTTGGAGCCAGGCAAGAGGTCCCTGCTCCTGTGCTGAGAAGATACAGATAGGAAGAAATGGGCAGGTGCCAATGCAAGAATTCCTCCAACAACCTGAAAAGCAACATGATAACACCAGAATCCAGCGAACATGAAACAGGAAGACTCAAACACCCTAACCCAGAAGAAGTAGAAGAAATCGACTTTAAACGTAACCTTATGAAAATAATCGAGACCCATAAACAGGAAGTGAAAAACTCCTTTAAAGAAATGGAAGAGAAGACAAACAAAAGTTAGAAGAAATTAATAAATCCCTTAAAGATACCCAAGAAAACCAAGAAAAAGTTATCAAGCAGGTAAAGAAAACAATTCAAGACTTGAAAACCAAAATAGAGGTAATGAAGACAACACAAACCAAGAGATGGCTGGATATGGAAAATCTGGGTAAACGAACAAGAACTACAGAGACAAGTATAACCAACAGAATACAAGAGATAGAAGAAAGAATCTCAGGCTCTGAGGATACAATAGAGGAAATAGACTCAATGGTCAAAGAAAACAGCAAATCCAACAAATTCTTAAAACATCCAGGAAATCTGGGACACCATGAAAAGACCAAACCTAAGAATAATAGGGGAAGAAGAAGGAGAAGAATTACAGCTCAAAGGCCCAGAAAATATATTCAACAAAATTATAAAAGAAAACTTTCCCAACCTAAAGAAAGATATTCCTATGAAGGTACAAGAAGCTTACAGAACACCAAATAGACTGGATCAAAAAAAAATCCCCTCGCCATATAATAATCAAAACACAAAACATACAGATAAAGAAAGAATATTAAGAGCTGCAAAGGAAAAAGGTCAAGTAACATATAAAGGTAAACCTATCAGAATTACACCTGACTTCTCAATGGAAACCATGAAAGCCAGAAGGTCTTGGATAGATGTGCTGCAGACACTAAGAGACCATGGATGCAAGCCCAGACTACTATACCCAGCAAAGCTTTCTTTCACAACCGATGGAGAAAACAAGATATCCCATGACAAAAACAGATTTAAACAATACATATCCACAAACCCAGCCTTATAGAAAATACTAGAAGGAAAACCTCAACCCAAGGAAGCCAACAACACCCACAATAGCAAAGACATCTGACAACCCTCCACCAACACAACTCAAAGAAGAGAAACACACAAACACTACCACCAAAAAAAAAA
>PVIU01004991.1:0-22734 GCA_004026605.1 Ondatra zibethicus
GAGGGAGGGAGGGAGGGAGGAAAAATCAGTTACTCAGTTGAGATTCCCAATGACTCTGGGCTGTGTCAAGTTGACAGTTAATGTAAGCCAAGGCAGTACCATCTTCTTTAAACTCTTGCCGTACTCTGCAGCACCCAAGGCTACCCTACCAGGCAAGGAAAACAAATCCCACCTCTCAGTGATCTCTGCCCCTATTCCAGAGCAGAATAACAGAGCACAAATACACTCATTCTGCATGACGTTTATATACAACACTGTCGTCTACAAAATGCATGCTGGAGAACTTGTACAATCAAGTCACAGAAAAATTAAAAAAACGGTAATTTGTGTTGAGTCGTATCTACAGTTATCCCAAACTGTAGCCCCACCAGGCTAGGATATCCTGCACTGGTGCAGTCTTTTGGTTTTCCATACTGCTTTCAATTCCCCTCTCCTTGGTGGCTATTCATCCAAAAAATATATGTTAAAGTCATTTGCAGGAAGCCTGCACTATATCTACCTTCATGCTAGCACACCAGCTTTGTCCCTATTTCTCTTGCATCATGTGTGGTGCCTCACGATACTTGTGGATCTTCCCTTAGGAGAAGGAGTACCTAGCTATACTCAGCTCTTGGAGAAAGAACTCAGAAGTGGGGATAGTTAGACTCATTGTAACTTTGGGTTTACAAACATATAGCTTAGTTGGTAGAGTGCTTGCTAAGGACAAAGTACTGAATTCCATCCCCAGCACTGTCTAAACTGAATAGAAGGTTGCATGTCTGTAATCCCAACACTTGGGAATTAGAGGCAGGAAGATCAGAAGTTCAAGGTTGATCCTCAGATAACCTGGAATAATGGAGAGCTGTCTAAAGGAATGAACGAAAGTGAAGAGCTGGGTAAGCTTTGGTTTTAGATTTATATATAATACAAGTCTGGAAATCATTTTGTTAGAACTTAAGTTGCTCTGTGGTCACAGGCATTAATCATTCATGGAAGATCCTTCCCGAATGAACAAATGACTGAATGAATGAATGGCTCACTGGACAGAGCAGCCCAACACTGCCCCTTTCTACCTGCCTGCCTCTACCCCAAGGAGAAAAATCAGTAACTTTCTTCCCAATGACTTCCAGAAGCATCTGGCTATTAATACCACAATGGCCATCATCAAAACTGCATTGTTTAGTGTAGCTGGGGCATAAAGTTTCTTAGCATCTCAGGCTTATTATCAAAGCAGGCATTATCTTCAAATTTATCTTATCGGAAGGTTAAACACAGTTCCTCATCAGAACACTTAACTCTCCAATATGGTCAATTACCAGATAATAGTGCCCCCTTTCTCATGTCTTACCACTTAACTGGTCTGATCAATAAATAAGTACACACTGCATTATTAAGGCCATGCTGATATCAGGCACAAACAGCAGCCCGTGTACTTGGAGCCTTAAAGAGAAATTCCTCTTACAGGTTCCCCTATGTGCAGGGATCCACTGTGCCCATCTCACACAAACACACTTCCTAGAACCACCCACTGCCACATGTAGATGTAGTGAATAAACTTTTCAGCTTGTTCTGAGCCTAAGGAATCAAAATAAGCACGGTTCTGGGATTTGGGGTGATGGCTCTCTCAGCAATGTCCAAGTATGGGGAACTGAGTTTAGAACCCCAACATCCATGTAAAAGCCAGTGGATAAGTGTGTTAGCTTGCCTATAATGCAGTCATATGGGGACAGAAATGGGATTCATGAGAGAAACTGGCTACCTGGACTAGCCAAACTGATGTGCTTCAGATTCAGAGAGAGACTGTCTCAATAAATGACATGGAGAATGACCAAGAAAGACATCATATGTTTACTTTCTAGGCACATGTACAAGTCCACGTGTTCCCTCCCATATACATATACACACAAACCATATAAACACAGGGTCATACACATACTACCACTACCACAAATACAATGTAGGAGTGCACACCTATAATCTCATCACTTGGGAGGTGGAGGCAGGAAGATCATAAGTTCAAGGTCATCTTCAGCTATACAGAGCATTCAAGGCCAGAAGCCTATACATAGGATTCTGTCTCATAAGCAAAGAACCAACTAATCAACCAAACAAAAGAATAAAACAAAACACCAAACTAACTTACATTGTGCACATAAATGCCTATTAGCTGCTACACAATGGAAAAGCTAAGTGCATTTCTTCCCACTATAGGCAGAAGAGTGCTTTCTAAGTGAATTCCCTTTCTTCTGCAACTGGCAGAGACACCATCATCACAGGTAATGGCACAGAACTGTACCAACTTGACCATGACCCCCACACCCCCCATGGATCCCCAGGAGACAAAAAGAGGTTACTATCAGATATTTTCTTCAACTGCTCTCTACTTTTATTATTTACACCAGGGTCTTTCACAAAACCTGGAGCTTGCTATTTCAGCTACAAAACCCAGCTGGTGAGCTTCAGGACTCTGACTACTTCTACTCCCCACAACTACCCAGTGTTGAGGTTACAGATAAAACGCTGCTGTACCCAGTTTTTACTGGGGTGCTGGGGAAATCCACACTCAGGTCCCCATACTTACACAGCAAGCCCTTTACCATTTGAGACATCACCATAGCCTGCTCCTGCTTCTTTAAATGGGTGTCTTCTGGCTGAGAATACTAGGGAACAGATGCACTCGCAGAGAGACTGCAAGTGGTGTTCCAAATTCCCTGGAAAGAAACATTTAAATGCCGGGCCCTAGGATGGCATGTCAGGATCTGATGCCTTTTCTGGTGCAGAATCATAGTGTACACTGTTGCTCTGTCTCTGCTTAGCTTCCCTGGTGAGGGTGGACATGCTGGAGGCAGAATGATGGGAGAAGAGAGTGAAGGATGGAGAGGAAGGTGAGAAAGGCTGGTCCAAAGGGTTCACTGGGTCTGGCCCCCATGATGATCTGGTTCTTGTTTTATTGGAAGTGTTTCACCATCCCCTACTGTCATCAGGATAAAACTTACTGTGATGCTGAAAGGAGCCATTTGACTGGAGATGGAAGCAATTAATGACAGAGCCCCAGCAGTGCAGCCCCGAAGTCTGCATACATCAGCCTCAGCCCTCTCCAGATTCTCAAGAATTCTTGTGGTTTTGGTACTTCCATGAAAAACTCAGCTGGGTTTCCCTAATAATCATCTCAGCTATGTTTAACTTTCCCTTTGAACTGTCCTTAGGTTAAATCTACACAGGACGAGACTTGCTCAGTACACACAGAAGTTTGAGTCAAGAGAGTCCTGCTCTTTATGGGGAGGAGAAGTTGCCTATGACAACAACAGACAGAGAGGTAACACGTTCTGGTGTAGGCAGAGCTCAAAAGAGCTAATCAAAAGACAAAGAGATTACTTCCAAAGCAGAGAGGGATGGGAGGATGGGATCTAAAACATGTAGTGATGAACATTACTGATAGCTTTATTGTGTCTAACTAATGAATGAGTTAATTAAGAGCACATGGTGTATGTGCATGTTCTATGTGTTTCAACATTCAATCTCTTCCCCATTCATGCTCCACCTCCCTTTGAGAACAAGGTCTTTCACTTGTCCCCAGAGCTTTCCGATTTGGCTAGAGAGTTCTAGGGATCCTCCTGTATCCGCCTCCCTGGCATGGTGGCCATAGGCATATGCCACACACCAGGCATTTTACACGAGTTCTGGGAATGTGAAGTCAAGTCCTTATGCTTGCAGTTGCCTGAGGCTGGCATGCTGCCCTGTCTGGCCGTAGACTGAGGTGGCATGTGGAAAGTTGCTCCCTCCTACTTCAGCACCTCCAAAACATTCCTGACCACGGACCTGGCAAATTCTCAAGCCTGCTGCAAACACTAGCTGACTTTTCCCACTTAAGCCTAAAACACTCTAACCCTCAGTTCTACCCCATAAACTAATCCTGCCATCACATTATCCCATGTACAATGTGCCCCCTTTGCTTTTTAATGTACCTCCAGGATTCAATGGGGGGCAATTTTCTGGAATTTATGCAGCATTCCTTAAGGGGTCATTCTAAAGCGACAGGAAAACCTTTGTGAAATTCTACCAGGGAACTGGGGACTGATCCAATTTTCCTACATGGATTTCTTATTTTTAACTAGATGAAAACCCACAAGTTTTGACCGATTCCAACCATCATGAAAACACCCTTTGTTTAAACAATGTCTCTACTGGAGCGTTTTCCAGCATATAAGGTGATTTCCAGTGTGATACAAAATCCACTAGGGTCTTTTAAAACTAGGGGTGGAGAGGGCGGGAAGGGGAAGAAAAAGAGTTACCCACACAGCAGATGCCTTTATGGCCTATAACCCAGTGTGTATGGCATACGCAACAACTGGCTGTAGTACAGTAAGCCCTCGAAACGCTGACCAACCCACACACAGAACTGAGAAACCTGGCGAGGAAATCCATCCACAAACACCAAACCCAACTTGAGGCAAAAGCCATCTGTACAAGCGCCAATTATCCTTCTTCTCAAACGATTTGTTTCCATCTCATTTTGCTGACAAGCAAGTTATGCCACATTTTAATAGGCAATAAAATGTATTATTAAATAATTAGTAGCTAAGAAACAGAAATTAGAGGCTATTTCCCTTCACAGGCATCCCCCAGTACTTCAGCCTACTGATGCTAGGCAACTCGATCCAACATGGATGGATGGAAACCTGATACAGCAGTTTACTGTGAGACAATTACAAGGCTAATGAGTGTTCACGGAGACTGAAGTGGGAAAGAGATCTAGAAAATTCCACCTAACCCCAGTTATGTCTGATCTGCAGCAGGGTCCCAGAGGAGCAGAAATTCTTTCTGCCCGTTCCTTGTTCTGAGCACATTAATTAAACTCTGAAAGGTAAAGGAGTATTGATGTCTTTCCCATCTCCCCACTTCTCCCCTCAGGTAGTGTCTGCTGCTTGTTCAGCCCTGAAGGTATAGTTGCACTAACTGAAAAAAGCCCCACCAAGACCAATTAAGGTCTTTACTAAGAGGCTGAAAAGAAGACAAATGAAGGCAGAAAGCCCGATTACAAGGAACCTTTGTACGGATGTAAAGCAATTAGAGTGGTCCCTGGGGAAGGTGGTGCGGCTCCAGAAGCACATGGTTTTACAGCCTGTCTAAACTTGGAACAATCTATCTTTTTTTAGGTGGAGAATAAAAGTGAACCCTATATTAGTGTCATATATCAGCTGCGAGTACCTGCTAGAGCTGTAAAGCTTCTCCAAGATCCCTGGTGGAGGGCAATGCTGGTAGGACTTCGCTCTCACAGGCAAGGAAGGCAGACTGGCCTAGTGCCAAAACAGCCTATAGCAGGAGGGGTCCTTCAGCAGTGAGCACAACCAGAGGGGCACATCTAGAAGGAAATGGGCTGCAGAATGGTGGGTAGGCACTGCCTAGAATCCCCCAGTGAGGGGCTGGGGTGTGGCTCAGTGGTAGAGCCTCTGCCTAGAATCCCCCAGTGAGGATAGGGGCTTAGCATGTGAGAGGTCCTAGGTATAACTAAAATATCATTTCAATACTCAATAATGTATTTGAAGCATCACATCAGCATATAGTTCACACAAAGGCAGATATGATGAACTCATTGCCTAGGAGGTGCAATGTGTATTCTGGTGTGTATTTTATACTAACAGCCCATCTCAATATGCTCAGTTATCTTATGTGAGCCATGGGCACTGTTGGGAACATAGTAAGTCTGTTTTAACTATGGGCCAATCTTTTCCTTGCCATGTAATCATGCATAAACTACTCAAATTCTTAGTGACTTAAATTATCCATTTTAAAGTTATAAGTCTTTATTGGTCAGGATTATAAAAAGAAAGAGGATACAGGTTGGGGAGATGGCTCAGTTAGTAAAGTGTTTGCCTTGTAACCAGGAAGATCTAATGCCAATCACCAGAATCCAAATTCAAAAAATAAGTAAATAAATAAATAAATAAATAAATGTCAGGCGGTGGTGGTGTTGGCACATGCCTTTAATCCCAGCACTCAGGAGGCAGAGGCAGGTGGATCTCTGTGAGTCTGAGGCCAGCCTGGCCTATGAGAGGTAGTACCAGGACAGGCCCCAAAACTACAGAGCAACCCTGTCTTGAAAAACCAAGAAGAAATAAAAAAATCCAAGTGAGGTGACACGCACTATAACCTTCCATCTGGGAAGGTAGAGATAGGAAGATCCTGCGGTCCTCCAGTCTAGCTAGTCTAACCAAATTCTATGAGCTCCAGGCTCAGTGAGACCATGTCAAAAAATAAGGTAGAAGGTTGGTAAGATGACAACAGGGGCAAGTGTGCACATGTACTTGTACACACAAAATAAACAAAATGTCATAAAAATAATTTTAAAAATACATGGTGGAGAGCAATTAAGGAAGACATCCTATTTCTGGTCTCTATACTCAAGTACAGATAAATGCATGGGCAACTCCATGCAACTTTCAAACGCATGAACGTATATATACAAAAACACATACCAACTGACTTACAAATTTAAGATGAGCATGCACACACAAAGAGAATCATGGAAACTCAGCAACAAAGCCTGGCATAGAGTAACTGTTAGTGAAAACCTTATTATTACTCCATGTATCTGAAGGTGCATGAAGAGGCTCCAGTGGCAATGGAGACAGACATTTTAAGATAGCTGCTTGGACTTCACTCTAGTGTAGGTTCCACACTTTTGAGCTCACTGGAAATGCCAAGTGATTCTGAACAGTGACTGAAGACTCAAGAAAAATGATCTAGGAAGACCTGGCTTTGTCAGAGGTTGTTGTTATTGGATGGCATAGCAGGATCTCACATCAGCCCGGCACATGAAGCAGCTAGGTGAGCACGGGAACACCGAACACCGTGAGGGGGGAGCTAACCTCTCCGAGAGAGGTCCATATGACCAGACCTCAGCAACACCGCTCTGTGTTCACAGAAGTGATCAGCTACAAGAATGCTGGCTGCAGGGGAAGAGCTGATAATTGCTCGGCTCTTTCTTTTTATTTTTGATAACTAATAATTCACACTGAGTCATGGCATTAAAAAAAAAACGGCAGCATTTAGCATTCAACAGAGAAATAATTAACTTTTAAAGTTAGTCAGTCAAATGAAATGCCAAGCCAGGAAGGGGGAAGTGGAGCTGACAACAAGAAGGGATACAACAGGACATTAATTAGGTACAAGCAAACATCTCTCCTAATAGCTCATGTTCTCATTCACCAAATGTCAACAGTGGATATTAACACCAGATGCTGGCATGCGGTCTCCTGACGCCGAAGCTGGGCTTCGAGTGTGCTCAAAGGAAAGACTCGGGGGATGGAGGGGGTGGGGATCTGACAGGCTCAAGGCTGTGCTTCCTGTTCTTGAGTCACTTAGAGCCTTTATGAATGGTGGGGAGTGGGGAGCGCTGTACAGGGAGGGAAGCGCTATCCTGGTGGAGGCAGCTGGGAGGGGGTTCTCCTCCCTTGGAGTGCCCAGTGCCCAGCCTCCCTTCATCAAGGGAACAGAAAGGTATCCTCCTGCAGTGCTTCCAGGCCCTTACAATGGGAGGTTGAAGTCACCACCCTGAGAATAAAAATAATCGAAGAATTTAGAATATTATGGAAAAAGGAATTTTTGTCAGCAAAAAATGTCATTCTCATTTATTGATTCATATTTTTTCTCCCCTCTATGTTTTCAAGCCAATGAAAAAAAGAAGATCTTGTAAGGGCCAACAAGATGGCTTAGCAGGGTAAAAGAACTTGCTACAAAGTCTGACACCCCAAGTTCTATCTCTGGGACCTACATGTAGACTGAAAGAACCTATGTACAGCATAGCATGTGTGAGCGCATATGTGAGCACACGCACACACTAACACACATACCACAGTGGAAAAGAAACATGGAACTGGAGAGATGACTAAGCAGTTTAGAGTATTTGATGCTCTTGCAGAGGATCCTGGTTTGACTTCCAGAACCTACATGGTGGCTTACAACCATCTGATATGTCCATTCCAGAGATCTGACACCCTCTTGATCTCTGCAGGCATGAGGCACACTCATGTTGCAAACACATGCAGGCAAAACACATACACATAAAATAACATAAATCAATATAAAAGAAAGACTGAAGACCTAGGACATGTGTAAGGCTTCTGACTTAATGTTCTCTGGAGACTTTAGGTGATTTCACTCCTTCCCAAAAGGTCAACATGGAAGGTAACGTTAACCACCTCACTGCAGTAATAACTGGAAAGCATCCACATTAAATCTCAAATAGCCTCTAATCTACTCTCATGTGCATAATAAGATATCACATTGTACACTTTAGGTTTATACAATTCATAAATAGTTACCTTGCGGGATTCTGGAGCTTGCCTTCTAGGGAACTCCACCCAGCCCATGTGCTTCACCATGAGCCTCAGCATTGGGTGAGGTACACACATTCTACTCCAATTCCTCCCATCCAGTAGAAGCTCCTCCAGCCCCACCTATGTGGTGACTCCACCTCCAAACAGAAACCCATCTAACCTTTAGTGACAACAGGAGATACCTAGCTTGTTACAGCATTCTGCTTGCTCATTCATAATCTTTTGCCTCCCAGGAAAGAGTAGCATACACTCCCTGGGTGTGACAGCTGGAATGGGACCTGGTTATTAGCATCCTAGTGGTTAAGAGACCCAAGGCATAGGATCCTCTAAATTGCATCTATAGGAGCTTGTGGGCCTCCCTATGTGTGTGCTGGGAACCAAATTCCAGCCTGCTTGTAAGAACAGTCATGCTTTTCAGCAAAGAGGCATCTCTCTAGTCCTCCACTCAGGCTGGACTCCAACTCGCTATGGAGACACAATACCTTGAACTTCTAGGATTATAGCTGTATACTTCACCAGGCCAAGTGCTCTGCAGTGCTGGGAATCAAACTCAGGACTTCATATATGTTAGGCAGGCACTATACCGCAAGAGCTACACTGATAGGCTAATACATTCCCCCACTCTCACTCAGAAATCAATTCTCTCTTGATTCTGGAGGCCCTGGGGGAAATATAAAATGATTTTTTTCCTGTCTACCCATCCCCAAATATGTATTATGGACAAGAATATGAAGGCAGGAGGAAAAACAACAACATAAAACAAAACCATAGTAGTCTTCAAAGACTGATTACATTACAGCGAAACCAAGCTCACAGTAGCTTGTCAAAGAAGGTACTAGCCTCCGATTTTCTAAGGGGAAATTACACTCTGGTTTTGCGCATTGAGACAATAACCATAGGAGTGCCAATGACTTGAGCCTCAAAAAATCATCTGTATAGTCCCACTATTAAATAATCATCTTTGTGATGGTTTTTGAATTTCACTTTAATCAAATCCAGTAAGATGCTCCAAATAGCATTTATCCTTTAACAATCAATGTTCAATCTCTAAATCCTGGCTTTTACATTAATCACTCATGAAAATTCTATTATTCAAGGCTGATTTAGACCTGCCTTGCTGTGTGCCAAGCAGTAGAACAATCAATAAGCCTATAGGCTGCTCTAGGATCCCCTCGTCACCAGCATGGAATTGGAGCTGGAGAAGAGAGGGTCAGTGAGTAGAGGACAAGTATGACATCTGCTTTGGTAAGCTACTTCACTTTGTCAAACCTCAGGTGGGTGAGACAGAGGATGGCAATGGTGTATCTACTTCACACAGTGCTTGGAGGGATTATAGGAGAGGAGGAAGACAAAATACCTAGGCTAGTTCTTAACTACCGTGATACTTAATACTGACATGATTATCAATTTCACAGGAACGAGAATCACCTAAGAGACAAGCCCTTCAGCATAACTGTAAAGGAGTTTCTAGATTAGGTTCACTGAAGTAAGAAAATCTACACGGATTATGGTGGCACAATCTCATGGGCTGGCATCCTGAATGGAATAAAAATGAGAAAGTGCTGAGACTCAAGTGGCTAGGTCCTGGCAACCTGACTGGGGCAATTAGGGAATCAAGAAAAGATAGACACACAGATCCAAGCCCAGGCAAGCTGGGAGTGGGCTGTGCATGCTGATGGAGATGCACTCAGGGCATCCAGCATATATCACGGAGTTAGGAGTCACAGTAAACTAATCTCAGTAGTAGGTCTTTGGAAGGAAGCGGTCTCAGGCTATAAGCATTCCCGAGGAGGAAGCTGTGGTTAATATTTCCTGTATATACTACCGACATCCACACATGAACTAGGGCAAGACTTTACCTCTTGCCTGAACGTGACTGGAGTCCTTCATAATGCTGTGCCCAGGTCACCAATGCACACAGGACTTCACCTTTTCCCCATAAGAAAATGAGCTGAGCACCAGCATCCATCTGTTTCCTTACTACAGATGCCATGTGATCAGGCACCTCACACTTCTGTGGCCTTGCCTTCCCCACCATGACCCAAATAAACACTTATCCCCTTAAGTTATTTTGATCACATAAATTAACACAACAAAGGGAAAAGGAATTACTACCTATCTAAGTGGATTGTGTGGGACTGCAGGACACAGAGGAAGCTATTCAAGGAGCAGCAGCAGCAGCATGGAACTTAGTACAGGGAAACACAGTGAGTGGGGCTTCCCAGATAGGCACAGATACAGGCTATGTCCTGGGAAGGAGGTGAGTGAATACATCTTTTATATGGTTGGGGCAGATTTTATGTCCTTGGGTTCAAGGTTACCAAGCCATTTATCAACACTCACTGGCATTCCTTACATGGAGGGTATGACCCTGGCACACAGACCTCAGAAGCTTCATGTGTGCAGATAACAGACCCAGGGGTTGATTTTGGTGCCTGGACTGTGCTCTAATGCTTCACTGTAACACAACAAAGGCCAAAGATTTTAAAAGTAAAGATGATATGAGAGGTGCAGGTTGTTTTAGACAGAAAGTATTAGCGGAAGATAATCAAGTTTCCAGACTATGTTTTAAAATAAAGCAGACGCTCCCTGGGTAGCTCAGATAGGCAAGGGGGAAAGGTTTGCTGCCTGGGGAGAGAACTGACCTGATTAAGACAGTTTCACCCTAAATTTTGAGGAGGGGAAGAAGAAAAAAAGGGGGGAGGAGGAAGAGGGGAAGGAAGAAGAGGAGGAGGAAAGGGTGAGGAGGACAGGAAGAGGAGGAAGAGAGGGTGAGGAGGAGAAGGAAGAGGAGAGGGTGAAGAGGAGCAGAAGAAGAGGAGAGGAAGAGGAGGAGGACATCACCTCTATTCCGGCCCCACCACAACAAGGAATGACAGGGGCTTAGCCTACTTCCCTAGCACACTCCTCTTTTAGCTTGGGAAATGCCTGCTAAGGTCTGAAAGCATCTGTGTCACACAGGATCCTAGGTAGACTGTTTTCCCATATTCATACATTCCTGTGCTAAAGCTTAATTTATTAATTGGCCAAATAAGAGATTAACAACAATTACTTTAATGACACAGATAAACCATTAAAACTTTACTATAATAAATGTTATGTGACCTGTCTCATAAGGTTTTTCTGCCTCTCTGGACATTCCCACCTAGCCTTTCCCCTATAGTACTATATGCTCCCTTCTTGTGAAGGATGGTTTAAGTCAGTAAGAACCACGGCAGGAATAAGGAAACAATCAAAACCACCCCTTGCCTATGGGACCACTATCGGAAACAATGGGCTCTAAGAAACCAGCATTTCCTCAGAAGTAGTATCGGAAGAAAGAAGCAGCTGGAAGCCTGGTGCCTAGAGAGAGATTTCACACAGCTCTGATGACTTGTTAAGATTACCTAGCAGGAGGGACTGGAGCTGAGACAATGATGGGTCCACAGTAGGTGGTACTGCACCTAACCAGGACTGCTCAACAATGCATGAAGTCTATGTACACGTAGATCTCTTACTAGAAGCCAAAGGAGGGCTACGGGGTGGGGATCACTGGACTTCTCTGTCCCTCTTCCCCGTGCGGCCGCATCTGATAAATCTCCTTTCTCTACGTTCCACTATTATGTCTGCTTTAAGCCTAACAACTCCAGTAACAAAGCACCACCACACCTAAGGAGATGGAATGAAGTCAAAGACATGGGCATCTTATAAGAGATGCATTCCAGGACAACCTGCCTGATAACCAAAAACAGCAAAGTGACTCATGGGGTGTGGGGACCAGGCTTAGGAAAAGGGCAATGACATGCACAGTTAATAGCGTGGATTGCCCAGGGAAAAGGATGACTCACAGGCTGAGTACCTGGGATGGGCACTGTGTGAGATTTTTACCACACTTTTCAGGACAACATACAACTTTAACCTATTAATTGTTATTTTTTAAAGGAAATTTCCACTCAATATTTGTGGACCTTAGTTGATCATAGGTGTCTTAGCTAAGGTTTCTATTCCTACAATGAAACACCATAACCAAAAAGAAAGTTGGGGGGGGGGGAAGAGTTTATATAGCTTACTTTTCAGCATTGCTGTCCATCAATGAAGGAAGTCAGAATGGGAACTCAAACAGGGCAGGAACCTGGAGGCAGGAGCTGGTGCAGAGGGCATGGAGGGGTGCTGCTTACTGGCTTGCTTCCCCTCGCTTGCTCAGCCGGCTTTCTTTTAGAACCTAGAGGCACCAGCCGAGGGATGGCACCACTCACCATGGGCTTAACCCTCCCCCATCGATCACTAGTTGAGAAAACGCCTTACAGCTGGGTCTCATGGAGGCATTTCCTCCACTGAGGCTCCTTCCTCTCTGAAGGCTCTAGCTTGGGTCATGACACACAGAACCAGCCAGTAAAATAGGCAAACAAAATTTCAAAGGAGTGGCCACACATATCAAGTGCTTTGAAAAAAAGGTGGCTTATAGGGCCAGAGGGGCTTCAACTTGGCAAAGATAGGACTGATGCCTGTAGGAAGGAACTGAGATCAGGGTGGGGAGATGCTACCTCACTCAGACGTTAAAGGACTGATTTGAAGAGGTTACACATAAAACTTAAACAGCAGATCCATAGGGTCGGGGATGTCTTGAATGCCCTAGGACTGACTTTGATCCTCTGAATTCATGTAAAAAATGTTGAGTGTGGTGGTCTGTGTTTTTAATCCTCATCCTGTGAAGGGTTCCTGGGACTCACTGGCTAGCCAGTCTAGCCTGCTTGGTGAAATCCAAGGTACTGAGAAACTCTGCTTCAAAAGCCAAGGTGAATGGTGAGAGAAGAATGACATCTAAGATTGACCTCTGGCCCCACCAGCCACATACAAACAGGTAAACACATGGGCACACACATACATACACACACAAAAAGAAATCAAGACATATTACCAAAAACATTCATTCTGAGAGAGGCATGTAGAAGAAACCGAAGTGAGCCTGGTCAACAATGACAGAGTCTCTTTTATTGTGTGTTGACTGTGAACAGGCTATTAGAAGACTGCAAAAGCAGAAACTGTTTTAGATGGCCTTTAACAGGCACGCCACCAGTAGGGTGTATAATTCTACACCCAGGGCATGGGGACTGAATTTAGTTGAGGTTACTTTGTAGGACCTTCTGCGAATGTCATGCATTTCCCACTGTTTTCTGGACACAAAGAATGAGAACCCAGGAAGCTCAGAATGGGCCACCAACAGTCATATGCTTACTGTTTCCAAACTTTTTGGAATCAAAGGCACAACAGACCTGGCCCTGCACATAGCCTGTTAGAGCCATCGCAGCACACACAATAAGAGAGAACAGCAGAAAGCTCGAAGATCCAGGATGACTTCTATTTGTTTCCCAAGATAAACGTATTCTTGGATGCCTGGGAAGGCAAGAGTCCCTCCAGAAAACATTCCAAGGTTTGGATATGCGAAGGAGTGTTAAGCAGCATTGGTAATTTTAAACTTGTCAAGTGGGAAAACTTTGTTCCAAAACAAATGGTTTTGTAGGGTAGGGACATACTGTTAGCCAAATGTCATCTTTGCTTATTCTTGATAAACTCTCTAAAATGTCTCCTAACCCTCAAAAGGTTCTAAGTTGTGTTGATCATCTCTTAAAATAAGGTCACTGAATTTTGAGAACCACCAAGGCAGCAGTTCAATGAATACGTAAGACCAGCCGGCACAACACATCTATTGGGTCCACAAATGTTCTTCAAACTACAGTTTTTGCACAACTCTTTCAAAATGAAGCCAACTGAATAGTTCTAGGCAGACAGGACAGGACTGGATTTGACTTGGCCATGACCTTGAGGACAGGACAGAAATCCCAAGCTCAGGACAGGAAATTATAGTGGCATTTCATGTGTATTTTAATAAGTAAAGCTTGCCTGAAGATTAGAGAGTAAAACAGCCCCAGTGGTCAGCCTTACAGACCAGGCAGTGGGAGCACACACCTTTAATCCCAGTAGCTACACTAGTTGTCATAGGAACCAGGCAGTGCATGCTTTTAATACCAGCCCTAGAGAGGATTATAAAAAACAGGAGGAGACGGCTCTCAATCTCAGTCTCCTTCTGAGGTTTCCTGGAGGTAGGATCACTACTTCAAACTAAGGTAGAGGTAAGGGCCAGTGGCTGGCTGTTTTGCTTTTCTGGTCTTCAGGTTAATCCCCAATATCAGTCTCTGAGCTTTTATTAATCATGTTTCAAGAAATGATTCTTGGAGTCCAGTTGCAGCACAGTCAGGCTCTTTTCATTCTCCTCCTTCATATTCCCTCCCTACATCTTTCTGCCTGTATCCTGTCAGTCTCATCACATTCTCTCTTGCCCTATCTACAGTACTGACTGGGGTGTGTTCCCCATACACTTCCCTTCTCAGCCCTTCTCTGCACAAAAATCACAGTCGTGTTTGAGGGTCAGGATGAGGACAAGGTAAGGGAAGTGCCTCAGGCACACAATTTTAGAATCAGCCCTAGGCTCTTGTCAATACCAGCACTGAACTTGTACAATCCTCAAAGAGAGCACCTCAGTGAATTCTGTCCCTTGGGTATCTCTCTTGTTTTGCCTTAATCCTGGCTTGAGAACCTGCAAAAAACTCGCCACATGGTTCCAGTGCTCAAACCAGCCATGACTCATGTTGGAAACTTGGGGAGGGTAGCCATTCCATGTTCACTGAGAATCTCAGGCCTGATAACATAACCCTCATTATGAACGCACTGTCTTCATTTAGACCCTGCAAATCGTCAAAGCCTGTAATAGTCTCTGTCTCTGTCTCTCGTGTGTGTGTGTGTGTGTGTGTGTGTGTGTGTGTGTGTGTGTGTGTGTGTGTGTGTATGTGTAGCAACTGGGCCACCTCTCCAGCCCGATTTTCTTTATTGCTTTATTTATTCATTTTTATTATACAAGGTTATATAAGGTCATTTTTCATGCCAGTATATAATGTATTAACCTTCCAATTTTCTTCCATATCTCACTACATACCTCGGATATACCATTTATTGTATTTTGCTATCATTAGCTGTCTATGTGTCAGTGGCTTGAGGTTTCAATGACAATGTAGCCCTTTTTATCCTGTTCTGATGATTGAAAATAAAGTCTATAGTGTTGCCATGAAAGATCTCTTACAAGTAATCTACACGCCAGTCCTGCCTTCCCTCCTATGCATTCCCAGAGACGACCAAAGTTCCTAGTGCACACAGGTCTTCCCAAGCGTTTCCTAAGTACATCAATAGGCATTCCAGGGGATAAGTAGAAGCTCAGGGCTCTTCCGAGTCTCCTCTAAACAGTAGCAGGGTCTCAGAGACCGAAAGGAGCCACGAAATGGTGGGCAGACTGGCTGCAAGACGCATGCTGGGAAGCCACTGGCTCAGCGTGAACTGGAGAGCTCTACAACAGCACCACTAACGACCATGAGCAAAGTTAAAACATTTGTTAAACCTCATTGATGAAGATGATTAAATATTCCATTCCTGTTTACTTTAATTAACTATAATTAAAACATCATGGGGAGGCTGTTGAATGCATTTGCATACACTTCATCTAGGTGTTTGGAGACTTGTTCAATATTGTTCTACCACTGAGATTTGGAAGGTCCCATTATCAGGCTGACATAGATGGATTCTGCCCATCTCGCCTTTGAGAGACAAAAGCAGTTCTCTGGCAGCTTTAAAAAAAAAGATTGCAAGTACTTCTCTGCCTTTTATTTACTTATTCCATGTGTTTGTGTGTGTGTGGTGAGCATGCATGTTCTGATGTGTGAGGGTAAATGTGTTTGTGGGTGCATTAGTATAGTTTGTGGGTCAGATGTTGATTGTTATCAAGTTTTTTCCTCAATTCTTTTTCACCTTACAGACTGAGGCAGATAGTCTAGCTAGTCAACTTGCTCCAATTCTTGAGCCCTGGAGTTACAGGTAGGCCATTAGACTTACCTGGGTGCTAGGTATCTGGACTCTGCTCCACAAGTCTATACAGCAAGCACCTATTCCCTGGCCTCTCTTTTTCACCTTCCTAATAAAACAGTACCTTGGTAGAACACACAATGTCATGCGAATAGCGCAAGCATTAGGTTGACTTCCACAGAGCACAAGAAAAAGTTGAAGAGGGAACAAAAGACGACAGTCATGGCGGCCATGCAGCTGTGGGGAGGGGGTACAAGAACCCTAAACCTAAACGTCTAATACTGCAGTCACCAGTCACTCGGATCAACTCTACGTTTCAACTAAATATAAAACGGAGAGGGATAGAAAAGTTCGGTTTCTCAGGGTCACAAAGTTGCTCAGTGGTCACCTGTGACCTCTAGATTAAACGGTGCAGATGTTAACACTTTCCCTGATGTCACCATCTTGCCAGGAGTGAAGACATTCTACAAAGACACATCTGTCTTTCTCCTTTTGGCTGTCAGAGTATTGAGACAGACTCCAGGGAACTGGAATTCCCCCAGGAAGAAAAGGAAAGACTGAAGCCTGATCGCATCCAAAGGAGGAACTTGTCTCCCAGGAAGACTTCACAGAGTCAGGACCACTGCATAGGAGATCCAGGAGCTGAGACCATGAAGGGTAAGTGATGGGCAGAACCACCCCTTGTCCAAGACTGCTTGATATTGTTATGCATACTTCTTTTCCCCTATTTAAACCCAAACTTCATGTCAGGACCCCAAAGATGGACTTTGGGTGGGGAAGTGCCACTGGATCTTTCTGTCCCTCTTCCCAACATGGTCAGATTAAATAAATCTCCCTTTTCTGCCGGTCACCATTTTATCTCTACTGGAACCATTCAAGATGGATGGCCAAACCTGGCTTGCCAGGCAACTGCTAGGACCTGGGCTCTGACTAACAAATGCAGCCATGTCATCCGGGAAGTTCTGCTGAGACGTTAAGAGTATAGTAATGGAACATACAAGTCCTTAGCACTGGGGTCCTGCAGAGGCTGGGAAATCAAGCCCCACAGCCCCAGGCCTCAAATGCATGCTGACTCTAACATACATAACGTTCTCTTGCCTGTGGAGTGGCGGCCATGCTAAACTGTGCACGGCTGCTGCACTCTCCATCTCCATTTCACCATGACAGGCACCAAAGCAGAGAGACGGTCTGGTTAAAGCGGGACACTGACAACCGCTTTTATCTAATCACGTAGGTCAGCTATTCTCCCACATCCCTGGGCATCCTGTTCACCTTTAATAGAAAGAAGCGTGTGCCACAGATGCCATTCTCAGAGGGCATGTGGAAAATTCCAAAAAAACTGCAATTTGAAAGAGAAGCCAAGGGCATTCTTTCCGAGAGCCTGAGATTGGTTTCGCATGAAGTGATTAGACCGGTCCTCGCTAATTGCTGTAGAAAGAACTAATTAGAAAAATCTACCATTCAGCTAATGAGAGCTGGGCCTTGACTATCTTAATGCTTAGCTTCTCGGGCTGTAAAATATCACCACCCCCACCCTCCCCAGACCCCCTCTGAGGAAGCTGTCACTATGTTAAACTCTAGGAGTCAGGCTGGGCATTAAATAACTAAGGCAGATTTTGGTGGAATGTCTACATGGGTTGTAGCTCACAGCGGCTCTACCTCCGGCTCTGCAGGGGGATAAATACGATAGCTCAAAGGCTGCTAACCAGCACTGCATTGAACTGGCAATAAATTCTGCTCCCCCCGCCCCCACCTTTCTGAATTGCAAACTTCTCAACGTCTTTGTGATTTTCATTCGGGGATCCATTAATAATACAGGACAAAGTATTTCACATGTAATGCTGTTACTTAGGAAAGAGTTCATTAAAAAGCAATTGTACCACCTGACTGAGACTCATGTCTCTGCTGAAATGGGAAGAGCTTTGCTGGAAGAAGACTAAATGATGCTAAAGAACACCTAAAATATCGGAGTCCCTTATTAGACAATAAAGTTGTTATTCAGGACATACTACACCGTCTAAGTAAACAATGGGAGACAGGAAATCAGAGCGCTCATCAGTGTAAAGGTTTCCATGGAAAAGCAACTCTGTCTCAGAGGGCAGTTTGAGCTCCATGCAATTTATATATAAAGGTTACCTGGGTATTTTCCACAAGTTCAGCTTATTTAACTTTAGTTTTATGTTCATGATACATGTGTCTGTGCAAATAATGTGTGTATATGTGTGTGTATATGTGTGCCATGAGCGTATGTGCAGGTCAGCACAACCATGGGTGTCTGTTCCCCTTCCTTCTAGTTTGAAGCAGTGTTTGTCTTACGTATACTGGTGTGTATTCAAGACTGGATGGTTCATGAACTCGTGGGGACTCTCCTGCCTCTCCTGGATGGCCCTTGAGCTCGTGGGAACTCTCGTGTCTGCTGGATGGCCCATGAGCTCGTAGGGACTCTCCTGTCTCTACTGGATGGCCCATGAGCTTGTGGGGTCTCTCCTATCTCTGTCTTTCATCTTTCTGTAGGTCTGGCTTTATGTAGGTGCTGATTCAAGGTCAGGTTCTTAGGCTTGAATGGCAAACACTTTGTCCACTGAGTTCCCCAGGCCCCAACTTGGCATTTCGGAGTCCCTACATAGGAAATCTGTCTGAATCTCAAAACACCTTCCCACCAATGGGGGAAAAGAAAATGAAACCTTTCCCAAATGGAGCGACAGCCTTCCTGGCGGCACCAAGTCATTTCCTGGGGCTGCAAAATGATGTGCGAAGGGAGCAGAAGTACAAATGCTAAAACTCTGGCATGTCAGTCCCCACATTCTCTTAAGCTGAGGTAGAAGGTTCCAGAAGTTAAAGATTTACATGTTAGAATATACTAAGGATGTTGACCTCCACACCTGCATTTCTGGCGCGGATCAAAGCATGGGAAAAGATCACAGTGAGAATGTGGTTCAGTGTGCAGAGCACTTGCCAGCGTGCACAACGTGCTGGGTTCTGTCCCCAGCACCACAGAAACCAAAAGAAGTGATAGCACACGCCTGTGATCCCAGCACTCAGAAACTCAGAGGCAGGAGACCTTGGATATATACCAATTCCAATGCCAGCCTGAAAGAGACCCTACCTGAGACTGTCCCCATGCCCATCCCCACAGGAAAACACAACAACAACAGAATGAAAACAGCCCACCGTCGGAGTTCATTAAGGGTATTCTTAGTTACCCAAAACTTGGCGTGTTGTTTTTGGATTAGGGACTATCTGAGGTTACAATTATTACACCACCATTATTGTTATTCTTTATTGTTCATTAGCACTTCTAATGAGAAAGTGTGACATAAGTAACAAGAATCAAACCTCTCCTACACCCTTTGTTCACAGTTTCTGAAAAACAATTGTTTGGGAAAGATAGTAATGCACCACAGTGCAGGGAGCCATAGGCACAAACGCCATTACAAGATGACGCTTGCATCCTTGCAGTTTGGAGGTAAACAATTCCATATTTGGCAATGCTTCAGGACTGAGCGTCCAGGCGCTTCCCGCATGCGCAATAACCTAGGTGTCCCTAACCAATCCCGAGGACTCTGGTGCCAGTGGGACTTAGCAGCCAATCAAGGCGTGAGTCGCATCACATCTCCCTATATAAGCAGCTGCCATTTTAGATCTCTCTCTCTCGCCTCCCGCTCTCCCTTCAACCTAGAGGCGCTCTCTCGCCTCCCGCTTTTTTCCTCAACCAAGTGCTCTCCAATAAAGCGTGATCCGAGAAGAATCCTGAGTCTGGCTGTTTTTTCCGCTGGTCGGGAGTCAGCCAGACCACAGATCTAAAATAAAGTACTGGGGGCATGCAGCTTACACTCCTTGGGTCTACCTCATTCCTTCTGTCCATCTTCTCCATATCTGTGCTGGACCCCCAAGAAACCTCTGAATAGCTTTTGGGCCCAAATCATTTTTCATTCTTAAGGCCTATAGATTTTGTAGTGTACATGTATGTGCATACGTGGGTATGTATGTGCATGTATTCCAATACCTAGATACAAACAGTATGTCACACAGAAAAAAGCAAACAGTTCAATAATTTACGTGTGCTCAGTTACCCCCACCGCAAGAAGAAATCCCAGAGGGTTTAAAGGTTAAGTGGCAGACAGACATCCACCCTGGCTTGCTCCTTCCTCTATTTCGTAGCCTCTCTGGGACACTAAGACCACATTCGTGCAATATGCCAATAACATGTGGCTTTGAACTTCACTTTAGCAGGCTTAATTTGTCCTGGTATTTATATTTTATAGGCAGATAACATAAATTAATCAGAATCTTTTTGCAATTAGAGCATTGTGGGAATGGGGGAAATGGTGTCTTTTTTTTTTTTTTTAAGAAGTTAAATTTTCACATGAGTAACAAAGAAAAGAGTTGTGCAGAAAGGCTCTTCTAGCCACTGGCTGGATCCAGTATTTATTTTATGCCAAGATTTTTCATCTTGACCTCTTCATGGATAACAAAATCCAAGGCCCTACCAGTTTCACTCTGTCTCTGCCAATATGACATTTAAAGTATAAAAGCATTTCACTCAATATCATAGCAAGTCACTAGAAGAACCATGAAAAAAGGCTTAGATTCTCAAAGCTATATATCATTTTTAACCGAGTAGCTTTGTTTATTGCACCTGGTCAAGAAGCAAGACTTAAAACCAGTATTCAACAGAAGCATGACATACCATTCCATTTTCATTACTGCATAATTCCAATTGATATATCTTAAAGCCAAGGGAGAGACCTCTTCTAAGAAATACTGTTAGCACTGCATAATTAGAAAGTAGCTACTGGAAAAGAGAATGCCACGTCCACCTGTTTTTGTTTTTACAGTGTATGTTTCGAGCACTGGTGTTTTGTATGTGTGTATGTTTGTGTTTCTCTGTGTGTTCGTATGGGTGCATAGGTATCTGTGTGAAAGCTTAGAAGACAACCACAAGTGTCGTTCCTCACATACCATCCACCTTGTTATTTGTTAGCTAGGAAGTCAAGGTTGGCTGGCCATCCAGCAAGTCTCAGGAACCCACCTGTACCTGCCTCAAAAGCACTGGGATTACAGGCGCTGACCATCATGGGCTTAAAAAACAAACAAACAAACAAAAAACAAAACCATGGATAATGGGAATAGAACTCACATCCTCATGCTTACAAGGGAAGGGAAGCATTTTCCTCACTGAACTGTCTCCCCAGCCTTTGCCTCAACTTTTTCAAGGAATAAACTAACATACTATTTTTATAAAACAAATTGGAGAGCCATACCAGCACCCCAAATGTATACAGATTAAAACCCAGAAAGTACAGGTTCTCTGCAACAAGGCAATAGTGAGTATTAAAAAAAAAAAGTCTAGGGATGATTAACAGATTCTAATGTAATCATTGTTAGCAATGCTATTTCTGTTTTTAAAACGCTAAAGAGAAGGCTCCCGTGAAAGAAGCTAAAGAGATGGGTTAGGCGGAACAACCTGGAAAAGAGAGGCGGTAAAACCAAACATAAAGATAAGGAAGTGGCCAGACTAATAGGCCAGATGTAGAAAAACAGTTTAGAGCCAAACCAGACATATCAGAAGACCCAGGGAAGAGACTCATTCACTTTTGAGGGATGTCACAAATATGTTGCTGTTGTTGTTCAACACTGATTTCTTTTGTACCTTAACTTGAAGGTGTGAAACAGACATACTACACGGAAAGCCTTGGGATATCAGGTAGAAGACATAGTAGCCAATATTTAATATGGCCAACACTTGCTCCCAGAGCCTCTGCAATGCATGCTCACCTCTTCCTATGCTGACCCTCACCAATGTTGACCCACACCAATGCTCACCTGTGCCTATGTTGACCCTCACCGATCCCCACCTGCGCCTATGGTGACCCTCACTGATGCCCACCTGTGCCTAGGCTGACCCTCACTGATGCCCACCTGTGCCTAGGCTGACCCTCACTGATGCCCCTGTGCCTAGGCTGACCCTCACTGGTTCCCACCTGCACCTATGCTGGCCCTCACTTGTTCCCACCTGCGCCTATGCTGGCCCTCACCTGTTCCCACCTGCGCCTATGCTGGCCCTCACTTATGCCCACCTGCACCTATGCTGACCCTCACTGATGCCCACCTGCACCTATGGTGATCCTCATTGATGCCCACCTGTGCCTATGCTGATCCTCACTGATGTCCGCATGTGCCCAGGCTGACCCTCACTGATGCCCACCTGTGCCTATGCTGACCCTCAACGATGCTCACCTGTGCCTATGCTGACCCTCACTGATGCCCACCTGTGCCTATGCTGACCCTCACTGATGCCCACCTGTGCCTATGCTGACCCTCACTGATGCCCACCTGTGCCTAGACTGACCCTCACCAAAGCTCACCTGCACCTACGCTGACCCTCACTGACGCTCACCTGTGCCTATGCTGACCCTCACCAATGCTAACCCTCACCTGAGCCTATGCTGACCGTCACCAATTCTAACCCTCACCTGTGCCTATGCTGACCTTCACCAATGCTAACCCTCACCTGAGCCTATGCTGA